>DVZL01001338.1:0-18136 GCA_018236625.1 Lasaia peninsularis
TTCAGAGATTAGCGAGTACGAACAGATAGACAGACAGGCTGACAAAAATTCTAAAAAATGTTGTTTTGTTATATGTACCTTGTAAACTCACATATGCATTTAGTAAAAAGCTGTTATTTTATTATTATATACATATACTCTACTTTATTTATTTGTATAGATTAAATAAAAATTGCGAATGGTCACTTAGTAAGAAAGCAAAAAATTTAATCTTTTAAATGCGTGTCAGACTCGTGCATAAAGAGTTCTGTAACATTATATTAAAATAAAAAAAAACATGTTTTTAAGGAGCTTCCCTTTATATATTAAATTTATACTGTTTTTAATAATTATTGTTATGGCGACAACAGAACACGTCATATTTGCCTTACTTCACCTTACCTAATCCTGCCGCCATAATGATAATGTCGTGTTCCGGTCCGGAGGGTAAGGTAGCCTGTAGACTTGCACATAAGGTCTAACAGGGTCTAACAGCGGCGCACCCACAGTATCTATGCTGTCTATAGGCCACGGTTGTCTCTTACCACCAGGAGACCCGTGGACTGTCTTATCTCACAAAAAAAAATCTGTGAATATTTCAGCACTCTAGCTATCACGGTTCATTAGATACAGTCTGGTGATAAACAGGCAGACAGACGGACGGCGGAGTCTTAACTATAGGGTCCCGTTTTCGATAAAGAGCGTCAAAAACGAATCAGTCATTCAGTCAATTACTATCAAGTGTATGGTGTATTTGTACTATGAAACTAAAGGTACGTGGAGGTTACACTCATAACAAAGACCTATCTAAATATTCAACATCTATTACATTTTGATAGGGATTTCTCACTCTCATAATCATAAGACCGGCTTGTCTCTACTCTATTTACCCAAAACACTCGAAATAAATTAAAAGCGAAAAAAACTTTTTAGAAAAGCTTTTATTATTTTTCGAGCTGCCCTCAAGGAGTCCTTTCATTTGATACCCCTATTGTAGATGTGAATTAAAAGTAACTATTCCGCCATCTTGAATGGAACCGCCATATTGGATTTAGAATAATGTCACATTATTTTTCGAGTTGCTCTCAACGATCCCTTCCATTTGATACTCATATTGTAGAAATGCTTTAAATATAACTATTCCGCTATCTTGGTTGGTCCACCATATTGAATTTAGAATGATATCATGTACCTTATCGTGAATTGTCACCCAAACTAAACGTGTATACAAAATTTCAGCGTAATCGGGTGAAGAGTGAACTTCAAAATTGAATTCTAAGATTCCAACCGAACATACATACTTACATACACACATTGCAAGTTAAATAAAAGCTTTTAATAAAAAAAAGTTTGGCCCGTTTAGAGTGGGTAAACTACTACCAATTTGGGACAGTTTTTTTTCAAGAATGTAATCTTCATCATCATCTTTATATGTTACAACTGATAAGCAAAACCGTTCGGCTAATATGTTATTAAGTTTATGTGAAACAGTGTAAGTGTTTTGTGAGAATAATAACATACCAGATGTACACAAAACTGCGAGAAATCGCTGTACATAACCTTGATTTGAGAAATACGTTGAACATTAGGTTGTGGGTGCAGCAAGAAGCGATTGGTCGCTTTTGCAATTCAAGGTCCTAGCTTCAGTTCACGGCCGGCCGCGCGGTCGTTAGCGCTTCTTAGATGTAAAACAGTAGGTATTCTGAACCCAGACAGGCAACATACTATAATAAACGTATCTGATATCACTGACTAAAATATCTCAATATATTAGACGAACGTTTATGTATGATATTCGCTGTAACTAACTGTTTATATAATAAAGCAAAACAGGCAGATTTTTAACCGTGTTGGTCCGGGTTCCCTGTGTAGTGTGTCCATCTACCAACCGGGCAGCTTATAAGAGACGAACATAGGTTAACAGGGTCAATACCAACAAGACCACTGGTCGTAGAATGCTGTCTAGCAACTCGCCCGGATTGAATCCATCGCCTAATCTACATTTGATATTGTTGTGTTCCGGTCTAAAGGGTATGGTAGCTGATAGACTTATACATTATGTCTAAAAGCCACGGTTCTCTCTTATCATCAGAAGAGTTGTTCGCTGTCTTATCCCAAACCAAATATACTGAGGATAATTCTATTGGAGACTGGTATTAAACTGAGATCTTACGTCATATTGGAAAGTCCTTAATTTACCCTCCGTCACAATATTGGCCACCAAGTATATATCTTTGATTCCCAGCTCGCCCTTAGCCAGTGTCATTTTGTAATTTTTGTTATAAGTAAAACTGCTACACTTTTGTAATTTTGATATTTGTCTGGTTTAAATTAGAAACACCAACCGTATTTTAATTAAAACGAGTATTTTAATAAGTTAATATTTTTTAATTAATATAGTTTTGTATGGTAATCTCAAATCTTAGTTTTTAAAAATAAATTTACGGTTCAGAGCTTCTGAGTTTAGACTTTAAAACCAAAATAACAATCATAGCATTCATTTAATTGTATATTTAAAATGCTTCTTTTTATATTTTTTTAAGCTTATAACAAAAACAGATTCTTTAATCATACCTCACTACTATAAAAGCGAAATTCTAAATGAATATTGGTTTCGTGATACAAATCTCCGAAATTCAAATAATAATAGCAACCTCAGTGGATTAATAGTTCGTGCTTCGGACTTTCGTTTCAGTAGTTCAAGTTAGAACCCTACCATGAACAAATAAGTGTTTAACTTAAGTATATTTTTTAAATTCTGTTGCGGTGAATTAAAACATCGTGAGGAAAATCGGGATTTGTGCTCGATATGGCGACAAACTTGCCACCTGTCACATTATGAGACCTAATATTGGCTTAAGGTGGGTTCATATATAACTCTGCCTACCCTTTCTGGGATATCGGTATGATGATTTATTTATTTATTTTATTTCATTGTACGACAATCGTATAGTGTTGGAATAATAAGTACTCGCCCGGGTAGTGATCCACCGCTTTGTCTATTTTTGCTTCCATAATGACATTGTCGTGTTCCGGGTTGGAGGGTAGGGTAGCCTGTAGACTTGCGCATAAGGTCTAACAGCCCGACCAGGGGGCAGCGGCGTACCTACAACATCAATGGTGTCTATAGGCCACGGTTGTCTCGTACCATCAGGAGACCTATGAGCCTGTTCGCTGCCTTATACCATAAAAAAGTAGTATCGTTACGGGCTTATTAGATACAAAAAATACTATATGTATTTGTTAAATCAGAAGTCATATTCATTGTTCAACATTTTGTATTGTATATTATTCGCCATTTTCCCAATTGGCCAAAAAATAATCTGTATAAATATTTGGACTTTAAGCCAAATTAGTATCAAATAGTTCGATGAACATTGTTAGATGAACATGGTATAACCATAGAAAAACACTATTAAATGTAGAATTATTCAAAGGCTACGAAATTAGCAGTAAGTTATATACGTACGTTGTAGCAGTAGAGGTTGTCACTATTTCTACTAAACGAACAAACTAGTCGTAGCATATTTTACCGTAGACTCATTATCTAGGCCTACGGCTACGAGAACGCTCTACGAGATTAATCTAGTAGACAACTACTACATCGGTTCATAGCATCAGTTTGGTTTCGGTTTAAAATGTATTATTATTATGAATTTACATCTAGTTAATATTTATTTGTATATAGAGAATTCTTCTGTATGTATGTATGTATGTCACGAAACTCCCTTAAAAACTGGACTAATTTCGCCTTTCAAGAGCTGCCTAGTAGGGAAGCAGATGGTCTATTCTACACAGTGAACCTGGACCAACACGGGGTACTGGTACTGTACAATAATAGTAAAAACAACAACAATAAGGCCCTCTTCACTCTAATACTATTCACAATATTTTTTTTATTTGTTTTACAAGCGGCTTTTACTCAAGTTAAGAATACATAGGTTTGCTTTATAATGGAGCGTAATAAAGTATTATTTAATTAATTTCTATTAATTAATAAAGGTCACCTAATTTGATCACTAGTCATGTCATCAATACTTGTTTTTCGAGACTCTATTAAAGGACTCATCCAGTATGTTCCCAGTGTTTTTATTGTTAGACTAGCTGTGTCCGCAATTTCGTCCGCGTTTTCATTAAATTATTTAATACAATTTTAAAAGTAAGCCTAAGCTGCTTAAAAACACTGTTTTGATATATGTGTTTTATATCTATGAGTAGTTTATACTATAAGTTGCCTTCCTACCTGCAACTCGTAAGAGGCGAGCATAGGTTAACTGTGTTACTACCGACATGACTACTGGTGGGTAGCCGGTAGACTTGCACATAAGGTCTAACAGACCGACCACAGGGCAGCGGCGCATCTACGACATCTATGGTGTCTGTAGGCCACGGTTGTCTCTCACCAGCTGGAGACCCGTGTGACGGTTTCCTGTGTTTTACCATAAAAAATATATATTATATGCTTGTGTTATGGGTGATAGACAACGATACTTATTCATAGAAATACTTAAATAAATACAAGAATAAATTTAAAAACACCCAGACCCGGAAATACAAACATCTATGTTTATCACACAAATGTCTGTTCCCGTCGGGAATTGAACCCGAGCCTCGCGGTTGGTCGGTGGGGCAAGGTGTGTACGCTAGCTCCTCGGCCAACGAATTGAGGTATATGTTGCACGTTTAAAGGTATTGGATAGATATACATAAAAATATATGAATTCTATTTTGATCGCCGATCGCCACATTTCTACGCCAAAAATATAAGTATGAAAAATGTTTGGACATTTCTGATTACAGCAAAAGTGTGTGATGTGATATATTGTTATCTTCCCACGCGCAGTTGAATGGACGAGAACTAGCACGCGTTGGTCTAGACCATGACCTAGGTCTCGGCTAGCTCGTGCCAGTAGGACTATGACCTACGATAACGCTACGAGTCTAATAGGTAATTTCTTGGGATTCTCATACAGTTTTATTATATTACCTCTTTTATTATAGTTTTTGAACTGATTTTGATGAAAGCTATGTTTTTAATATAGTGTTTTTTATTTATTGCATCTAATAATGGAATTTTGTAATTTCTAAATGAATAAACTTTAGTAAATATTTGAAGTATTTACTATTAGAGATTTAATTTGTAGATTAGAACATGAAATCATTTATGGTACCTACAACAAAAACTAGAAAACAAAAAAATGGAAAAACAACTAAGTCGTTATTAAAAATGTAAAATAAAACAAACAATATGCAAAATCTAACATTAATTAATATTAAATATTGCTAACATTGTTTTGATTTGATTAAAATTATTTTTACGAATTTACGAACCAATCTATATTAAAAGTAATTTTTACGCCTATTATCCCCGAAGGGGTAGGCAGATATGTGTTAGTATATCCACGATTCGTAAGTCAATGGATATACAAGAACCACTCACAATTAGACAAGGTACCAGGGCCCATGATGTGATGGGTGGCAAGCCTATCGCCACCTCGGGGTTCGGGCACATTCCAATCCCTGGAAATGTACTTACTCAAAATAATCTGAAAAACATTTAAGAAAAGTTGTCCGATCCGGTATTGATTTCGGGACCCTACGCAGCTAACGGTCTTAACAGGCGACAGTGGTAGTATTGAAGTAAACATATATGATATAATATTTATAACCCACATATAGTTGAACGGTTGAGAACTAGCACGCGCTAGCCGAGACCATGACCTACGTCTACGGTACCGCTACGAGACGTCTAACAGACGTCATGACGTTTTCTATACAATTTATTTGTAAACCAAAGGTAATCGTTTCTCTGTCATTTTAAACACAAACTATATATCTTTCGCCTCAGTGTTCAAATGGAGTTGGTGTACTTTGACGCACGAGATTCCGGGTTGGATTTCCGGATTTGTTCTTATATTTAACTTAGCCTGGCGACTAATTTGACACTTGTCACTTCGAGAGATCTAATATCGTCGGCTAATCGTGGGTGTATTTGTACCTTTTTTGGGACATAAAACTAAAAGTAGGAGGAAAGGAACTTGTAGGAAAAAAGGATCTAATCCACATCAAACTAGTTTTGAGATAATTGACTTTGAGGTTTATATCGTATTTTGTCATAATTGATTTACAAATGAAATAATTTATCAGGAACGACCCAAGTGGATTTAATATCTTTTGTGATATAAATATTAGCCTAGGGTTTAACATTTCTATATCACGGAATAGTTCCAAGCATGTTTGATTGAATAATAATATATACCGACCATACATGTGGGTTGGTTATCAATCATTGTATAAATGTCATAGTTTTGTTATCGGTAGGATTTTTTTATGAAAGTATAAAGCTTTACGACCTCTTGGGTATGTTTAACTCAATTTTAGTATTTTTGTGGGTTGGATCCTTTCTGCTTAACTACGTCCAGTTAATCTTCGTAAAATTTTCTTGAGAATGAAATAACTTTTAACCAGGATTACAGTATCGTTATTATTTTATTATGACATCTCAATTTTTTTTATTTAATTTATTCCCTTTTTGGAGAACAAAACCACCATCACCAATGAGCACTCACCATCAACAATATGTTCTTACCTACATTTATATTTTATGTTCTTTGTTAAAAATGAGATTATATTTAAGTTTTATAAGTTCGCTATTAATGTAAATTTTAAAGTGTGTTTATGTTTTAATTGATGTCATTATTTGTAATAAATTGTAAGACTTGTTTTAAATGTATGATGCCTTACCTACAAAATAAATATAATTTCAGCTTGAGTTAAAAACAAGCATGAAATTGGCTAACTGGGGTTCGATAAATTTATATATTTTTGTATGATATATTTTTGTACGTATGTGTGTGTATTTGTTTTTTAAAACTAAATTTTTGTTGTATTGAATATACAATTTGGTAGAACTACCAAATTGTAGTATTTGGTAGTTCTACCAAATTGTATATTCAAGAATATTCTAATATAGTGGTAAAAAAAATAAATCGGCTTACATTTTTAATTTTGGTTTTTTCTAGTAATGTTTTCTTCATAAAATTGTACTGTCAATAACTCACGCTCAGTTGAACGAACTAGATGTGGCTCAAGGCAGTCTAGACCATGACCTACGTCTACTATTTTGTTACGAGTCTAGTAGACATTTTCCACTTCGTGAGGTCCTTGTTCATTTGACGATTCTATTAATAGCTTAACAGAGTAATGTCAAGACCCAATTTCTTATTATAGTCAAAACGGTACTTTAACTTTTATAAGAATAATACTGATACTTCTGGCGCTATTGGAATATTTAATACTTTTGTTTTATCTATTATTTCTCTAGTAGTTAGTAGTAGTAGTATAAGTGGTTCAATGAATGCTTAATTAAACACCGTCTAAGCTTTGTTTTACTAAACACATCACTCATCTTTCCATCTTTTTACTTAAAAATGCGTCTAAATTTTTTTTAATGATTTTTTTAAAGTCTAGTCCGAAAGTCCCTTATCTGGTACCGTTACCACATAAAAGAGCTTATCATTAATCTTTGTCTTAACCTTATTCCATTTTCATATCAGGTTGACCGAGATTAGTATTCGAATAATTTAGTTTTTGGCCTTGTTTCCAATTTGGGTTGTAGAGGTCGCTGGGTGTAAAAGCTGGTGTCCTTGTTAACTTCCCTTGACTAGGTAGTCAGAACCCATCATCTGACATAGAAAAAAAATCATGTTCTACATATACATATTTATGTCAATCGATGCTTGAATGAGAAAGTAACTATGCTTGAGCCTGTCATCAGAGTTAATTCAATAACTGTATACGTCAAAACACGGCTTTATTTTCATTAAAATAAGGTCGTGTATCTGCGTTGACACATTGATATAATATTGATTTAAGACATTATATGAAAATTGTTGGTTTCTTTGTTAAAAACACCGTTAGTAAAGGTTAGGTATTGGATGTTTAACATCCGACATGAAATGACCGTCGTAACCTTGTTCATCTAGCGGCCAATGACCCTGACCATTATAAGAAATCCTTTGTCTTAAATAGAAATAAAAAAATACCTTTAAATCTTTATGATGGGTAATTAACATCACTTTATATACTTTATCTAATTAACATATATAGAGATTGTTTCCCACTAGACTTGTTGAAAAATGATCTACATATTCTTCGTAAGGACGAGGAAAAACATACATATCTATACTTATAATAAAACTGTAACTAATTGCCGTCTGTACATGGATAGTTTATTTAAAAAAACGTAATAGACGGACGTTATATACGCAAGAGAACCTAAAACAATGTTTTTTTACTTTGTCCGTGTTTCTGTAAGTTTGTGCACGTAAATCTCAGAAACCGCTTAACCGATTTGAATGCAGGGGTCAGAAATATGTTCTGATAGCCTTCACTTAACATTTAGGGTCTATGTTATTTAATCGGTTTACAAATAAAGAAGTTATGTCAATTTATGTCAATCACGTAATATGTACCAATTTAAAAAGAGCTCTGGTATCATATCGAACTGGTATTAATGGGGTTCAGCTTAATGCGAACGTAGTCGTGGACACATCTAGTATACTCCATTTATAACTAACAAAGGTTGAACCGATTTGTCTAAAAATTGATAGGAAGTTAGCTTAGAACCAGGAGACGGACAGACGAGTTATTATAACGTTTTATGTGAATATCGAGTTAATCTGGGAAGCGTTTAACATCAATTTTCATACCGATGTGCGGGATTAGTTCGGGAAGTTTATTGTAAAAAAGTTAATTGAAATGAAATGGAAATAGATAGGTATTCAAAGATGAAAGATAAACGCGAAAGTGGATGACTGTGACCCGTGGAGACCTAAGTTGACATTCCACAACCAAACAGCTCGTGTTAACCAAGGACGGTGTAGAATCTCCGAAACCAGCGTTTGTATGATAATAAATGTGGATGTAGAAAACGTGACGCTTAGCGCTCGATACTCTGCCTCCTCCGTCAGGGAATAGGCGTGAAGTTATAAATTAATCTTGTTTGTTAACAGATGCGAGATTTACAACATGACAACGTAAACGGTTTTGTCGGTGCCTGCATTGAGCCGCCAAACGTCTGTGCCCTTTCAGAATACTGCACCAGAGGCAGCCTCAAGGTAATTAAATATATTACTGGACAAATTACACTACTTGTTCTAACCCCAAAGTAAGCAAATTAAATGCTTGTATTATGGGTGTGAGTCAACGATACTAATACATAGAAATACTTAAATATATATAAGAATAAATTTAATAAACACCCGGAAATACAAACATCTATGTTCATCACACAAATGTCTGTCCCCGTCGGGAATCGAACCCGAGCCTCATGATTAGTCGATGCAGTTAGGCGTGTACGCCAGCCACTCGGCCAACGAGGCGGTCAAATAATTTTCCACCAGAATTTTATTTTGAACTAGCTGTGCCCGCGACTTGGTACGCTTTTTTTTAAAGATTATTTTATGCATTTCTAAAATAAAATTCTAAAATAAAAGCCTAAGCCGTTCCTTGTTACATTAGCTATCTGCCAGTGAAAGTCCCGTCAAAATCGCTCCAGCCGTTTCTGAGATTAGCTGGTACAAACAGACAGACAGACAAAAATTCTGAAAAAATACTATTGTGGTATATCTATGTATGTACCTCGTAAATATACATATTATGCACTTAGTAAAAAGCGAGTATTTTAATATTACATACAGACACTCAAATTTTATTTATTTGTATAGATATATTAACTTTATTATTTCAGGATATTCTGGAGAACGAAGATATAAAATTAGATAACATGTTCATTGCGTCTCTCGTCGGTGACATTATTAGGGTGAGTAAGCATAGACCAGTAATTTCCAAAGTGTGGTGATTCCGTAGCAAAGCCATTAGGGTTCCCCAAAATTATTTATTTTTGTAACTCATTATCGTTAATTAAATTTAATGATTTTATCGCCTCTGTGGTGTAACGATACGGGTGCCGCCTGTTAAGACCGTTAACTGCGAAAGGTCCCGGGTTCAATTCCCAGGTCAGGTAACTTTTCTTAAAATGTTTTTCAGATTATTCTGAGTAAGCATTACATTATCCGGGATTGTGCCCGAATTGGCGACAGGCTAGCCTCCTTTCACATCATGGGTCCTAGTACCTTTAGTGGGTATGTCCTAGTATATCTGCTAAACTTACGAGTCGTAGATATACTAGCACACCTCTGCCTACCTCTTCGGGGATAATAGGCATGTAGGTACTTTTTAATGATTTAAACAAAGTAAAAACTATAAAAAACCGTCCATTCGTTCATTCCCATGTTCTCTATGTAATTATTTTTGCATATTTCAAAAAGTAACAAATTGTTGCAAGCATTTGATAATGGGTTTTATAGAATAAAAAAACTGTATCGGGTGGGGGTTTTTACATAAATAAATAAATATTACTGGACAAATTACACAAATCGATCTAACCCCATAGTAAGCAAATTACATGCTTGTGTTATTGGTGTTAGACAACGATACTAATACATAGAAATACATATACCTAGATACCAGAATACATTTAATGAACACCCAGACACGGAAATACAGACATCTATTTTCATCACACAAAAGTTTGCTCGGGTATACTATACATGTTAAGCATATACATAAAAACTTTCCTCTTGAATCACTCTATTTAAGAAAACCGCATCAAAATCTGTCAGGTAGTTTAAAAGATTTAAGCATACATAGGGATATAGGAACAGAGAAAACGACTTTGTTTTATACTATGTAGTAATAATGTTTCTATATTTCTTTTAATATTTTACAACATTGACATCCGTACTAATATTATAAATGCGAAAGTAACTCTGTCGATCTGTCTGTATGTTACGCTTTCACTCCTAAACCACAGAAAACTATGAAATTTTGTACAGAGATATAATAGACCTAGAGGAAGGACATAGGCTACGTTAAAAAGAGGGTATATTTTTACGCGATTAGTATTATAAGTCGAAAAAAATGTCTGCCCTTTGAAAGTTCTCTGTATTATTAAAATAATTCACGTGGGCGAAGCCGCGGGCGGACAGCAAGTAATATTATATTTTGTTAAGTTCGTGTATATCCATTATTATAATATTTTTCTTTAATGTATTTTTTGATAATGAAACTGGCAATTAAAATATGATTTTGTAAGAATCTTTCTATATCATCCGTTTTGAATCTCTCTGTATAGAATAAACCAACTGCCTTCCTAATGGGCGTAGTACCAACATGACTACTGGTGGTAGAGTGATGTACAGCAACTCGCCCGGGTAGGATTCCACCGCCTTACCTATTCCTGCCGCCATTGTCGTGTTCCGGTCCGGAGGGTAGGGTACGCACTTACAATATCTATGGTGTCTATATACCACGGTTGTCTCTTAAAAAATGTTGGAAAACATCCAATTACTTACCAAGTTCTTCCTAGAATTGAATAATGTGAACTATAAAAGTTTATTGTTTTCAAGGGTATGATTTTCATTCACGAATCTCCTCTCCAATACCACGGTGCTCTCCGACCGTCCAACTGTCTGGTGGACGCGCGGTGGGTGGTGAAGCTCGCAGACTTCGGCCTTCGAGAGTTCCGCAAGGGGGAAGTTCCACCATCAGACCCAATCGCCTTGAGAGCACATATTGATAGTAAGAAAAATATAATATATACATCTTATACATATTTTTATTTTAGGTAGTATAGTGCTGTGCAGCATACCTAAGTTTTTACTCCGGTTTTAAAATATAATAGAAAATATTCTATTCCACATAGACCATACTATATAATCCTAAAATTTTCTACCGGATCGGAACGCAGCCTTAGATGATATGGTGAAAGAAACTCAGGGGCTTGTTTATTTTTAAGGTTCTTAACCCAAAAGTTAAAAACGGGACCCTATTACTAAGATACCGTTGGCCGTCTGTCTGTCACCAAGTTCAGCAAAGTGCTCCCAGTAAAGAAAAACATTGTGAGGAAACCCGAGATTTGTGTTTGATATGGCAAACGACTTGTTGGACATCATGGGATCCAATATCGTCGGCTGCATATGTATCTTCTGCCTACCGTTTCGGGAAATGGGCGTGACGATATTTATCTATACAAATAAATAAAATTGGAGTGTCTGTATGTAACATTAAAATAACCGCTTTTTCAAATGCTTATGTATGTTTACAAGGTATTTATTTGTTCTTATTGGGCGCACCGAATTGTCGGTGGAGCCAAGTTTCAAATCGCCGCGCAAAAAAACCTTTCTTTAAATAAAACACCGTCTGAGAACCTGATAATACCTACATAATACCAAAACAACATTTTTAGGAAACTTTTGTCTGTCTCTGAAACGGCTGGAACAATTTTGACGGAACTTTCACTGGTAGACAGCTGATGTAATATGAATTCGGCTGAGGTTTATCACTTTTATTTTAGAAATGTAAAATAAAATTCGCGGACACAGCTATAGTTCGCATATAAAATGAAAAAAAAAATACATTTTAGATTTATATCAGGTTTGTCGTATCAATCACCGGAGCTGCTGCGGTCGGCCGGCTGGGGCAAGGACTGCTTCCCGACGTCGCTGGAGATCCGCTGCGGCTCGGCGGCGGCCGACGTGTACGCGTTCGCGCTGGTGCTGTACGAGCTGCACACGCGGCGCGGCCCCTTCGGCCCCGACGCGGCGTCCCCCCCCGAGCTGCTGCGGCGGCTGGCGCACCCGCGCCCCGCGCCCTACAGGTAGGCCGTAGGTACGTGCACTTTGGTACTTCACCGTGCCCCGGGACTCACGGGTTACGCGGGTCGAAGGCCTAACGTTCGAAAACAGGTCGATCAAATATTCCACAACAACCACGTTAGCCCGAATAATTTGGCCTTGTGCGAGTCGACTCACGGTATAACGATGGTCTCTGATTGAAGATTGAAGAACTGTATTGGTTTTGTGATACCACCACCAGAAGAGGAAGGGAAGTTTATTTATAAAACTAGATTTTAGGCGTTGCGGGTCAGAACGGGTATCGTTGCACTTTATTGGTGATCCACTGAGGCAGTATAACAAGAAGACTTGAAAAGACGAAATAAAGTATGGTTAGCTCTCAATCTACAACAAGCTTTAAATACCTACTTATATACACCCAAAAAACACAGACGAACGTATTTATCGCACAAAAGTCTGCCGTCGGGGAATTTATCACTAACGGAATTTACTTTCATGTACCTAAATTTCGAACAGGATACAGCCGAAATAGAGTGCATAGAAACTTAAATAAAAAATTTAAACATATTGACATAATATTTAATAACAGCAGAACTATGTTTAAGCGCGAAATAATCCAAGTACATAGAACAAAAAAGTCATAATCAAATCAATAATATAATAAATTACTATCCGTATTTTTATAATCATTCTGTTACGTGTGTAATACTTAATAACCATATACACAAACACACACTCACCACATAGTACATACCTACCTGTGTGTTAAAATTAACGATTGTTTTATATGTACTGTAATAAAAATATAAATCCATTATTGATTTTGTTGATGAATAAATAAATATGTTAAAATATATTTCGGTGTGTTAAGCGTGTACGCTAACCCACCCACCAATGAGGGGGTTAATATCATTTGGCTTTTACTCACCAGGCCGCCGCTAGAGGCGCTGTCGGGGAGATTCGACTGCGTGCGGGAGTGTTGTAGTGAGTGCTGGGCGGAGGACGCCGCCGCGCGTCCCGATTTCAAGGCCATACGCGCCAGGCTAAGGCCGCTCAGGAAGGGCATGTACGATTACGCTTTTTTTATACATACATATCTTTACGCCAGGTCTCTTGGTGGACAGAGTACCGAGTGCCAAGTTTCACAATAAGGAATATGCATGTGATTTAGATATGGCCCAAAAAAATAACGTGTAATCTTTATTGCTGAAGAAACATACCCACATAAATATTTTTGCCAATATTCAAGTTTTTATTAATAAAATTAATTCTCTAAAAGTAGTATTTTTGAAATTCCCTCGCAAATTTTGAAAACGCAACGCCATATCGTGACGTCACGGTCCAATGTCAACGCCATGTCAATTGACATCCTTATTTTTCCATCTTTGGGCATAATATGAAAATTTTCGCATATAGGGACAATACAATATATGTAATATATATAGTGATATTAATAATGTGAAGTGTAATAACACTTTATTTAATTTCGCTTTGTTAACAAATTATTGTTCTCACTTCTCAGTGGACGGTGGCGTCAGAAATTATCGCGCTAAAATGGCGGTGTTTAAATCATCCGAAAATAATTATAGATGGGATAAATTTATTTTAACTTATTTATTACTATTTTGCAAGTGTTATATTTTTTTCATAATTACTTGAAGCATTGTTAAAAAAATTAAAAAAACATGCATATTCTTTACTGATACATTTTCCGAAGATGGTGTCAGGATTCTCCAAAACCGGCATTTTTATGAAGAAAGTAATAAATGTGGAGGAAGCTAAGCTATTTTTTATGAGATGAGATAGTTTTTTATTATGATCAGACGAGGCACAAACAAACGGCTCTTTTAATGGTAAGACACAACCGTGGCCTACAGACACCATAAACATTCGGTGGCGGATTTAGGCTTACTGGTACTGCCTCTAGGCCCAGTCTGATACGCCGCCCTTTTTTACGAACAAAATTCTATAGATTCTGATTCACAATTGTTATCAAAATATATATTTTTTTATTGAAATAGAACTATTAAACAGAAACATCAGACGTGTTTTTTAAAAAAAAATAGTATAAATTGTAGCTCTGAAATGTGGTTAACATTTCAAAATTATTATTTTTTAATTTTTTGAAAATTTTGCCGCCCTCCAAATTTGGAATGCGTAAATCCATCACTGTAAATAATGTAGGTGACTAGCTATCCTCTGGACCGGAATACGACAATGTCATTACGGCGGTAGGAATATAGGCAGTGAATCCCCCTACCTCGACACATTCATCAATCATATTTTTATGATATTAGAAATACAAGTTTATAGGCAAGTGGTAATGCGTTACGAATCTGAAGTTCAGATTTTAAGCGTCTTGTTCGAGCAAATTTATCGTCTAACATTCTTAACAGGAACACAACAATGCCAAGTACTGATATTATTTCAGGCAGAATACAACGATAATACCAATCCAAGCGTGCGTCGTAAAACTCAACAACATTATATAATTAAAACATAATATTAATAATTGTAATAAGTAAGGTTTATACATTTCTTTAAATATATGTAAAAAAATACGTATGTCTGATTGTATAGTCTGAGGTAAGATACATGCAGATGGTGGACTAAATTTTACAATAGCTAAGGGTCAAGGGAAGACAAAAAACAAAAGCCTTTTTTTATTTCCAGGAAACCAAATATATTTGATAATATGATAGCTATGATGGAAAAATATGCAAATAACTTGGAAGCGTTGGTCGACGAGAGGACAGATCAACTACAAGAGGAAAAAAAGAAAACTGGTAAGCAAATTTTTAATTCTATACAAATAAATAAAATTGGAGTGTCTGCATGTAATATGTACTAAAATAACTGCTTTTTACTAAATGCATATGTGTGTTTACAAAATACATAAACCAAAACAATATTTTTCAGAATTTTTGTCTGTCTGTACCCGCTAATCTCTGAAGCAGCTGGACGGATTATGACGGGATTTTCACTAGCAGACATCTGATATATTAAGGAGTAGTCTATACTTGTATTTGGTTAAATTCCAACGCGGACGAAGTCGCGGGCATAACTAATTTAAAACTAGTCACATCCACATCTCCGAAGTCACATCCAAATCTCACACCCACGATTTGCCGACGATATTAGGGACCATAATGTGAGAGATGGTAAGACCGCTATATGCGCACAAACCAACAACGTTGCTTTGTTTTTCGTTGAAAAAACTTCATACAACAAGTTGCTCTGTGTCGTGTGTTCAAGTACGTCGAAGACAGCCACCAAAAGTTGACAAAGTTCCTGTGACATTCCAGAGGCGCTCCTGGAAGAAATGCTGCCGGTTCCAGTCGCAGATCAGCTGAAACGTGGGCGGCGCGTACTGCCCGAGAGCTATGACTCGGTGACCATATACTTCAGCGACATTGTGGGGTTTACGGCCATGTCTGCCGAGAGCACGCCGCTGCAGGTCAGGCCGCTCTCACTAGACCCATTACCCATAGCCATCATAGATATAAAGTACCTTCACGCCTATCATCCTCGAAGAGGTAGGCAGAGGTGTGCTAGTATATCCACAACTCGTAAGTCCAGTAGATATACTCGAACACACCTACGATTAGCCAAGGTACTAGGGCCCCGATGTGGTAGGTGGCAAGCCTATCGCCACTTCGGGCACACGCCAATCCCGGGCGATGAAATGCTTATTCAGAAAAACCTGAAAAACATTTAAGAAAAGTTGCCCGACCCGAAAATTGAACCCGGGACCCCACGTGGCTAACGGTCTTAACAGGCGACACCTGTACCGTTACACCACAGAGGCGATATTTATTTATATACAATAAATATTAATATACAATAAATATTTATATACAATAAATATTTATATACAATAAATTCGATACGGAACGCACTTGGCCGGTTTTAATTTCATTTTTTTTCTTGTTTGTGATTCAGGATGGAAGTCCATAGACGAGAATCAAATTTACACCCAAGCTGAATACGAGGCGTACGAGCGAAGGAGGTTAGAAGAACTTCACTATCTGCAACAGAGAGGTTTGGTAAGTGGTTTTACTGACAATACACGCATGATATAATCGCATCTACATATCTTCACGCCAGCTTCTTTGCGAGTGAGGCAGAGGTTATCAAATGCTAAGTTGCCTAGATTTCACCACCTCCATTATTCTCTTAATACATACAATGTGGTTTCAGAGACTTTTCATACCCTCTGATTATACACGGATGCATTTGAACCTCTGTGGTGTAAAGTTACGGTTGTCGCCTGTTAAGATCGATAGCCGCGTAGGGTCCCGGGTTCAATGCCAGCAACTTTTCTTAAATGTTTTTCAGTAAGCATTACATTTCCCGGGGTTGGAATGTGCAAGAGGCGATATACTTGCCAACTATCATATTATGGACCGTAGTACCTTGGTTAATCGTGGGTGTTCTAGTAATTCTATTGGACTTACGAGTCGTGGATATACTAGCACACCTCTGCCTACCCCTTTGGGGATAATAGGCGTAAAGGTAATCTGGACCTTTAAATATTCAGGTGGATGCCCACGGTCGACCAATTCCTGGAGCTGGACATCAAATCCACCAAGCCCTCCAGCAGAAGTACGCTTACGAACAGGCGTACCAACAACCGTACCCACATCAGGCTCAGAACCAGCATTACCCGCAAGGACAACATCCTGGACAGGCACCGGCTTATCAGCAACCTCCTCAAGGATATCAGCAACCTCCTCAAGGACATCAGCAACCTCCTCAAGGATATCAGCAATACCCGCAAGGACAAGCTCCGCCATACCAAGGACAGCCCGTGCAGGTATTTCTTACTTTCAATGATAACGTTCTAAACAGCGGGGTTATTGCGTAACTCTGTGACGAACTGAAATTAACTACGACTACTGCAATTGGGTGACGAACCAAAATGTCACAAATTCAGATAAACCAATTTCAAAATATTCTTTAAATCATGTTTGTTATGTTATTAGCGTTTGTTATGTTATTAGCTATTAGCGTTTAGTGTTTTAAGTAATTAAATTTTGTTGAATTTGTAAACATTTAAACGTTATTAACTTTATTTCATAAATTTTTATCTGTCAAAATATCTTGAAAGTGGCAATTTGAGGCTTCCGGTGCTTATTATTCTCGTGACGTCATATTAGTTGTTGGCTGGAGTTAGACAATACGAAACATGACATTTGACAGTGAATATATGAAAACTCGGGCTCGGAGTTCGTTGCTATTAACTGTCAAAAAGATACACAATAGCCCCGCAGGTTTATTAACAATTAATGTTAAGTTTTTGAGTTTATCTGAAAAACACATTGTTTGGTTGGATTTATAACCGATATGGTGACGGACTTGCAATCTGTCACATCACGTCCTGCGGGGCTATTGTGTATATTTTTGACAGTTAAAAGATACGAACTCCGAGCCCAAATTTTCGTATATTCACTGTCAAA
>DVZL01001339.1:0-18134 GCA_018236625.1 Lasaia peninsularis
TGGCGATATCAAAACGTCTACACACATATTCCTATTATTTATTTACTGTGATTGCCATTGTTTTGACGTTTTTGCCACGATTTATCATTTTCCAGTAGATATAAATAATACTAGTTGTTATCTCTGGTTTTTTTATCTGTATTGAACTTAGTTAGTTTAAAAAAATAAATAACGTCATAGTCATATCCCCGAAGAAGTAGATAGATAAATGCACTCATGATTAGCCGACGATATTAGGTCCCATGGTATGACAGATGGGAAATCCGTCGCCATAAATTGAACCCAGGACCGATGCGTCAAAATCGGCCACTGACTACGCTTACACAAACACAACTACGCTTACTACTGAGGGAGCTAATTTCGTTATAGTTATTGGTAGTACTTCTCCTATTCTAAACATATTTTCAGTTATCGCTATCTCCTTTCAACGTAGGTAAAAGAAAGGGACAAAACACTTTTATTGCTTTCAGATCAGTTTATGCATAGGCTTATAATTATATGTAATAAAATGTTTTGTCTCTTTTTTTATTTGAAAAAGATAGAATACACTTAAAGTGAGTTTAGATGAGGTGCGTCAGAATAATATGAGTTTCATATTTTACGACTGTTCCACACGGTCTTTCTTTTTTTTTATTTAAACCATTTCTGTACTAAAGCAAATGAAATGATAAAAGGAATAATACTAGCAGTGCACCCGACTTCGCCCACGTTTAAATTTAATCACTTAATATAATTTTGAATTCAAAATTACCTCTCTGGTACTCTCTGGAATCCCAATTTTGATGAAATTTTCGCTACTTAACGTAACTTAGGCTACTTTTATTCTAAAACTTCGTATCATCCGCAATTAGAACGAAAAAAAAAAAACAAAACTATTATTTTAAATTTAATTGATTTCTGAACGACAGGACGAATATCCGAACATCAAATGTTTGACAAATACCACCATTTTGTTTATATTTACTCACCAACTAAATCTTCCTTAGACTTTCACTATTAATTCTAAACCAAAATTAGCCAAATAGTTCTGGCCGTTCTCGAGATTTAGCGAGACTAACGAACAGTAGCAGCAGATTATATAAGATTATATTGTAGAATTATATAAAATTATTAAATTAAAACGCAGACAAAGTCGTAGGCATATATATAGTTAAATATAAAAATATGAGTATTGTCAATAATTTATTTAACAGGATAACTATCGAAATAACAAATATAAATATTACTGGACAAATCATACAAAATGCTCTAACCCCAAAGTAAGCAAATTAAATGCTTGTGTTATGGGTGTTAGCTACGATACTAATACATAGAAATACTTAAACAGATACAAGAATAAATTTAATAAACACCCAGACCCGGAAATACAAACATCTAGGTTCATCACACAAATGCCTGTCCCCGTCGGGAATCGAACCCAAGCCTCGCGGTTAGTCGATGCGGTTAGGCGTGCATGCACAGCGCCATCTATTTTGTCTGTTTTGATCGATTTTGACGGGAATTTCACTGGTAGACAGTTATTTTAATAAGGAACGATTTAGGCCACTTTTATTTTAGAATTTTGTTTTAGAAATGTGTAAAATAAATACTGTTCATAAGGGCCCCCAAGTAAATTATTATATGGGGCCCCGCCCGCGCCATGACCCGCTACGTCACTGACCAGAAGCAACCGGTTCTAATATTTTTATTTATGTAGATGATACTCCCGCGCGGCGCTTTAAGATGTTAACCATAAATAAATAAATTATCTAACGTGTTTACATTTATGGTGAGTAAAATTTGAATTACATTATTAAAATTAGACACTGGAATTCAAAAGCCAAAACATGACCTTCGGAGAAATTCTTTAACCTTTTACTTTCGTTTACATTGGATTTATTAGATATGTCTAGCACAGATGAGATACGGTCAAGCGTGAGTTGAGTTCCTTGAGTTTATTATTACGTCCTCAGCGCCAATAGCAGTGTGAAAAATACGCGGGAATTTAGAAGATAACTATCTTCTTTCTTCGATATTATTAAGATTATATTTTTTTTTTATATATATATATGTTTTTTATATTTTTCCTTAATCTTACCCGTGTTGGTTCGGGTTCCGTTGTAGAATAGACCAACTGCCTTCCATCCAGGCAGCTCGTAAAAGATGAGCATAAGGTCTATTGTCATCAGCATCGTGACATTGAACAGGTAGAGTATTGCAACGACTCGCCCGGATTGGTACCACCGCCTTACCTATTCCTGCCACAATAGCCTCAGTGCTCGCCACTGTCGTGTTCTGGTTTGGGTAGTCGGTAAACTTACTTACGCAAGAGGCTTACCATCCGAGCCTCAGGTTGGCCACGCACCATGTCCACTTTTGGTGTCTATAGGCGACGTGTATTTCTTACCATCAGGAAATCCTTCTGCTTGTTTGCCTTCCAATATCATAAAAAAAGTCATTTCACGATCAAATTCCTCGTGTATTATCCGAGAGTGGTGTCAAGTGTCTTGAAACCGGCGTATTTATATGCTGAGAGTAATGAATGTGGAGAAAGTCAAGTATGTATAGTAAAACTTGGCACTCAATACTCTGCCAACACCACATGGGACGTGGCGTGAATATATGTATGTATTGTTTAAGACTTTATTATATTCATCCTCACTTAAATAAACTAAATGAATTAAATAGCTGTGTCCGCGACTTCGCGTTATTTATTTAATTATCGTATCTTATACATTTCTAAAATTAAATTCTAAAATAAAGGTAGCCTAAGCTGTTCCTTATTAAATTAGCTGTCTGCCAGCGAAAATACTATTTTGGTATATGTACCTTGTAAACATACATCATATGCATTTAGTAAAAAGCGGTTAGTTTAATATTACATAGACACTCCAACTTTATTTATTTGTATACATTGCAACGCCATCTACAATCTAGTATCTTTGTATGTCGATTATTTATTTCCAGCAGAAACACTTAAGAATATGGGCTAACCGGCGGACATCAGCTAGCACCATACAAAAATTAAACGGTTAAGCGCAATTTGAACTAGCTTACAAAGGGTTCCCTGCCATTTTCTGTAGAAACGAAAAAAAACCTTTTGTTGTATGGGAGTCTCCTTTAAATATTAATTTTATTATAGTTTTAACATCTGTTGTTATAGCGGCAACAGAAATACATAATCTGTGAAAATTTCAACCGACTACCTATGACGGTTCATGAAATACAGCCCGGTGACAGGCAGACGGACAGCGTAATCTTAGTAATAGGGTTCCGATTTTACCATTTTCATACAGAACCTTAAAAATGTTAGTCAGCCCGAGTAGAGCAAGCCTGTACCAGTTCCCTCCTACGCGTATGGTGAAATGATATCATTGGGGGAGGTTCATTTGTTGTTTGTATTTAAGAGGGTGTAGGTGGAGTATTAATACTCACTGCGAGGCACAAGTCATAAGCGATAGAGGGTTGTCACTTGAAATCTTACGCCGGGTACCTATAGATTAAGTTAAGGAAAATGAAAGTCTTAGTTCACTTTCGTTTTCTTTAAGCAGCTGACCGACGTACAAACTTATGCTGTGGTTTTAGAGATCATTGATATTTCTCGTATCTCGTTACTGCTGATTGACGTACTGCTTATACAAAGTATGCTGTGGCCGGAGTCTTAAAAATTATGCCAAGTCCAAGTCGCACTTGAAATCACGTCTAAAACCACGTTTGTTGTATGAGAGCCCCCTATAAATAATAATTTTATTCTATTTTTAGTGTTTGTTGATAATTTGAGCTTTCTAGTTATCACGGTTCATGAGATATAGCCTAGTGACAGACAGACGGACAAACAGACAGTGGAGTCTTAATAATCGGGTTCCATGTTTACCCTTTTTTACGGAACCCTTAAAAATATATTTAACTTTTACATTTAAAAGAAATATAAAAATAAAAAATGAGAACCAGAGAAAATGATAGAACTGCTCTGAATAAAGCTTGGAGGGAGATTGGTCAGGAGTAAACATAGTTGGGAAGTCGGGATTAGTGCCAAAAGTGGTGGAAAAGGGGATATGAATGTACCTAAGATTGATGAATAAGTGCAGGTTAAGGTATATACTGAACAGGGTAAAAATATAACAGTACTCATCACTACATAGTATAAAACATAGTCCCTTTCTCTGTCCCTATATCCCTATGTAAACTTCAAATAGACAGAGTGATTAAAGAGGAAGGTTTTTATGTATATAACACGTATAGTATACTCGTGTGATGCCGGGGCGGGTCGCTAGTACCTATCCTATATAACCAACATGAGCCAGGCTATTTAAAACCGCGATATGCAATGCAATATTTTGCAATGCATGCATAATATAGCAACGCATATGCAATGATTAAATTTGTACTTCGATCAGAGACAATTTACATAAGACACTATTATTATTTACATTACATAATTAATAATTTTAGCAAGCTAATAATGGACATGTTTAGCCCAGTATACCTACACTATTGATCTTCTAAAATTATTCAAGCGCTAAAATATAACTTAAATTTTTATTTCAAGAATCTAGAACGTTTTTAAATACACACAAAAAGTGTTGTGTAGTAAAAGAACAGTGAGAGTGAGATAGCTCTATGAAAATGAGATAGATGTTTAATATGGGGGAATGTCGTTGTTAGGATTTACTCTCAAGATAGTAATTTTAGTTTACAAATAAACAGCCTTCAAAATACCTACTGACAATCTTAACATACTGCGATACACCCAATAAGCTAAAAATAGTATTTGGTGATTACACTCCTAAGAATGGCCTGTCCGCAATATTCAACATGTCATAGGGCCGGTTATCTCATTTTCACCAGGCTTGTTTTAACGTTGTCCGTTTTAACGTTGTCCGTCCGCAATATTCGGGACATGTTATTAATAGCCTTTGACACTGTAGTACCAACACAAATTGATCTAACCCCAAAATAAGCAAATTATATGCTCGTGTTATGGGTGTTAGTCAACGATAATAATACATATAAATACTTATATAGATACCAGAATATATTTAATAAACACCTAGACCAGTAAATACAAACATCTATGTTCATAACAAAATGTCTGTCCCCGTCGGGATCGAACCCGAGCCTCGCGGTTGGTTGGTAACTTTAGGCGAGTAGGCTTTCCGCTCGGCCAACGAGGCGGTCAATAACATCTTAACATAATGAAATCGCTTTTACTTGACCTTAAGCTTCATGCTGGCATCTAAAATCGCTGACGCTTACTTTTAGACCAAACCAAAGAATATCACTTAATTGGCATTGCAATATCATTTTAAGTTTCAAGTCGTATTAGCCAATCTTAAGCCAGTCAGATTATTTATAGAAACAGCTAAGTATCGAATTGTAATGCAGCCTGTAATCCAAGATATCCAAATACGTTTACTTATTAAGAAAGATATTTGACCGCCTTGATGGGCGAGCGGTTAGCGTACACGCCTAACGCCACCGTCCAACCACGTGGTTCCGGTGCGATATTAACGACGGCGACAGACATTTGTGTGATGAACGTTGTTTTATCCAGAGATATTTAATCTTCAAACGCCACCAGTGTTGCCACCTAGGTTTTTGTAAAGGACCAGTTAAAGAAACTAAAAAGACCTTGCAATATTAATCATAATAGAGTTGCAAAAATGTGATGATAAAATACTTTTACGATTTAATATGATCAAAAATGTTACATATACTTAATTGAAATATTAACTGTGTGTCACCAATCTGTATCTCATAAACTGTGATAACTAGATAGTGGAAATTTTCTTAGATGATGTATTTCTGTTGCCGCAACAACAAATAATATTGACCAGTTATAATTTTAATATACATATAAAGTATTACATGTATTAATACGGTACATATGGAGCCATTTATGTGCGAGTACGACTCGCGCTTGGTTAATGTTTTTTGTCAATATGTACACGAAATTCCATAAGAAAAAACTGCGTCCGCTTTTATTCTCGACCCCGCCAAAATTAACATTCCTAAAGTATAAAAAATATTTGTCGTGTTTCCATAGTTATTTAATAATAAAAATGACAGATCTTATTATTGTTGTAAATTTGCAAGACTCAGTTTATAAAGTTATAATAGAAAAGAAAGAATCTGTTACTAATTTCTTTTTGCTCAGAAATGAAAGCTACAAGAAATCATTAAAACAAAAAAGTTTACCTATTCGTCTCAGAAACTATTTGTTTTATCTTGATGATGTGGTCAAAAGTAAGAAGAAGAGAATACAATTTTATCGTGGTAAATAAACAACTAATCAATAATGATAATACCATATTATGGCCGTAGTGATAAGAAATCGTAACTAATTAATACGTTGCATTTTTTTAGCGCATTAGTGTTAGCGATAGCTATGAGTTGTGATAGTGTATGTTTTTTAGTTTATTATCTAGATTTATAAATTATAAAATAAATCTTACCTATTGTGAGAGTCTTATTTGAGAGATTTTTTAAAATGAAAATAATGTTTCGTCATTGCAGATCGAAGAGGTTATGCAGCAGAAGGCGCCACGGGTGCCTAGTAACATCAAATTTGAGTAAGTTCAAAATAGTTCTCTATGTATATTAATTACCTAGTATTTTACTTTTTACAGGCTAAATACAATAATAATATATTTTTTTGTACACTAATAGAGCAAATCGTTGATAATAATATAGATTATAAACTATAGGTAGGTACGTTTTAAAAAGCATTGAAAATGGTCTCAGCATTACATTGTATCTACTACCGCCATCTCTTTGCGTATTCTTACACTATTATAATATTTGTTTAGGTATAAATACAATGTTGAAAACTTACGTTATATTCGGCATAAGACATAGCGGGGATATAGCTCAGTGGTAGAGCATTCGACTGCAGATCGAGAGGTCCCCGGTTCAAACCCGGGTGTCCCCTAATGAAAATTTTTTTATTTTTTTTCTAGACAACCCCAGAGTTCGCAAATCACAAAACGAGGATTAGCTGCGAATTTCTTCAAAGCAACTTTCAGCTCGCGAAGTAAAGCGGTACCACCCGCTTCGTCGTACTCGGCAGAAGAAACAACCAAAATAGGTAGCGCGGAGACAAAACCGGTAACAAGAAATCGCCCTAGAACTGGTAATTGATCTTTTATTTTTATTTATAACAAATATGGTGCATACTTGTTAATAATAGAATAAGGTAGATATTATTATTTATAAACAATTCACAGCATAAAGACAGCAACTTTGTACTTGCTTCATTTTCTGTTTTTTTTACTTTCTGTCTGTAAATAAATATTATTATAGACACAATGCTCTTTTAAAAGTTGGTTTTGCAAAAAATAAAATGTATTTTTCATATAGGTACCGTGTAAAATAAAAAAATGTGTTTTTTCTTTAGCTCCACAACCTGAAACTAGACTAAGAAGAAGAAATAGTGAAAAAACTTTATCTTTGCGAACTGAGAAACTTGAACCATCTCGACCGTTAAGAAATAAGCCGACAACTCCAGACCCCCAAAATTCCAAGAACGCTATAGACAGAGTGAAAAAAGATTTGAGTGTCAATGTTTTGAAAATAATAAAAAAGCCGGCGCCTCCTACTCCAGAACCAAAACCCTATAGCATTTTGCCGCCTACATTGAAACCGAAGCCAGAAAAAGCCAAGAAAGAAGAAAAATATGTCAACAATAATAATACTGTATGGAAAAATGCCAATGTCGTTAAAACTACAAAGAAGGTTCCGTTTTTGAATATTCGGTAAGTGATTTGACATTTTAATAATATTCTTTTCTCTTATTATATGCTTGACTCTTCAAAATATAAATAGTGCTAAACAGCGTTTAAACAACTAAACCCAAGTGTTTATAGCGATAAAAATAATCAGAAATTAAACATGCAACTTAAAAATCTTAAATTTTAAATTAAGTTAATGAACAATTTGTTGATAAAGTTATTTTAAGGTCAACATAATAATATATTCTAACAAAAATATTAATAATCTACACCTATCATAATTAGGTATACTTTTAAAAATGTACATTATGATTACAAATCGATATTTCTACGATTCGATTGTACTTACGTCTATTCAAAAAGTATTACTATTGGAATGCTACACAAATGCTATGTATTTAGAAATTCGTTTCTCGCGCCAAACAACTGGTGTACGTGCAGCCGCGCTATAACAAAAAAAAGTTTATTCAAACTTTTATTTTATTACGTTAACAATACGATACTATTTTGTTTAACACAAAATAAGGACAATAACTTGATTCACACGTGACGAGGTTTTTTGCCGACGTAACTGCCTCCTGAAGTCTGCACTATTAGCTATCTCTTTCAAGCTTGTGAATTTAAGCGATCATTTAATCGAAACCCGTCTCTTTTATACTTGGTTAACTTTTTCATCGTATTATAATGCTACTTTTATGAAAAGACATCGTATCAATACGTAATCAAATCAAAATGAATCTCTTAAACTTTGTCAGATTATAGAAAGAAATGCAAGCTAGCCTTTTGAGAACCAGCAACTAGCAAGTTTGTTTGCCACGGTCGGTCGCGGACGTGTCCTGTTCGCCGGTTTTTTGTAATTCGAATATAAAAAAACGAAACGAACATTTTATGAAATGGTGCGTTTAAAACCAGTGTAAAAGTTGTTGGAGCTATTTTTAAATTGTGGTGTTTTACCTAGTGTTCCCCGTTTAAGTGTTTACCGTTTGGATACAGTGTAACACATTAATCTTCTTTGGTGTCTTGTTTTACTTTCTCGAGTAAGCTTAATTTTACAGACTATACAAGTGTTTATCAACTGTTTGTAGGTATCTACTATAAAGTGTGAAAGTTCAAAGTTGTTCTAATTTCAAATCTTTTCACTGGCATGTGATAAAAAATTATAGAATTTCTCAAGTTAACGTGCTGTACAGAAAAATAATTTATGATTTATTAATTTGTTTTGATTAATGCCTGAAATTTTAATATGATGATAATTTAAATAGTGATCAAATTATTAATGTATGTAAGTTTTTTTTAATTGTGTCACTCTTAACATCAGCAAACAAAATGCTAGGAAACGATAACAGATGGGGTGATTAGCTAATTACTTCGGTTATTTTTAAAAATCGAATTGTTCATTGTAAAGTTTTAACGATAAGATTGTAATGGCAGATCATCAAGTTTAATACATTATTACGGCACGACCGGTGCGGGCGTACAAAGGTCAAATTAATTACTGTGCCATTTTAAAGCCAAAACATTGCTTCATTATTTCGTTTAGAATTGAATACCTGTTTTACCGGTATCTGTGTCTTTTCTCCACTTCTTTTTTATGATATTTATGGTCTGATATTTACAAGTCATAAATGACAGATAATTTAGATTTTAGACGGATAGCTGTACTCACTGAATAGGTCATTTTTTTGGGCCCACTGTTTCGAGAGTCTTATGGTCTAGTGCTTAGGGCTTCAGACCTCCATTCTTATCGTCAGACCTTGATTCCCTTATTCGAGTTCGACCTAATCTAGGATTGGGCCTATTTCCTCTTCTGGGTTGATGGAGAGTTCAGATGGTAGTCGCTCTTTGTCAAAACTGGTGCCCTTGTTAAATCCCATAGATTAGATATGTATATTTGATACTTTTTTTTATTTTATCGTGTGGAAAATCCTCCTAGGATACATCACTTCGGGGGAGTGGTGGGTTATGTCAGACTTCTACTGACTAAAAACCACACAGTGACCTTCTTCGGTGCAAAACAGGTGACCTCGGGATCTCCGAAGAACACACCGCTGTCACCTTTGCATCAGCCTTCTGGCTCGTCCCTTAGAAGACGCAAGTCTTCTGTGCCATCAGATGTTGACAGCAGCATGGGGTCATACCATGATCTGCTGTACTGCATCCCGGGGCTGCTTGATAAGCCAACTGATCCCCCGATCAGTGGACTTACAGCCGTAACTCCCCTTTTACGTAGAAGAAAACAGCCCCCTTAGAACGTACACTATCGTCTCGACGCGATCGCGTCGTGACGATAGTGCACGTTCTAACCCCCCTGATTACGACTTAAGGATTAAGGAAACTCTCTTTTTATCATTCTTCCGTTCATGGCTTAAGATATATTATGTCTAGATGTCAATCTTTGCTATCTTTGACGCTCCTTAGTCCTTACCCTTCTCCTTTTTTCATTTACCAGATGCATACAGTTTTGTTCATGTATCCGAACCGTCTAGATGCATTTGGCCGGACGGCTTATACTTCGTGGTGGTCGTTGCATTTACATGGGGCTACATATTTTTATTGACAATTAGTTCATTACTTTGTCGTATATGCCCATTGTCACTAGCTCGCATATTATTATCCTCAGGTTTCGGAGACTCTTGACACCGTCTCCGAAACCTGCGTGATTTATAAAGAGATTAATCAATGTGGAGGATGCTAGGCCAGTATGTAGGGGTTGTGAAACTTGACATTCCATACTATTTGCCTACGTTGCAAGGTACCTGGCGTGGATTTATTATGTATTTATTTATTACTTTTCATCCACGTAGAAAGTATCAACGCTATTTAGCCTAAATGCAGTTTAAATACTAGATCTCTCATCCTTTTCTTTTTCATCCAAAGGTAAAAGGGACGCTTGTATTTCTGAGTTTTTTGAATTTGACGTAGCGTACGGTATATGTGGTCGGTTGTATTAATCGAGCCTTTTCTGAAGCTGGAGGCAGGCTGGATGAGTATTCTTTTGGCTGAATGTCATAGAGCCTAGATGCCGATTATTCTCCAGGTCTTTTAATACCAAACGCATGCGTTGGCAGATGCTTTTTTTAAATTTGTCTATCGTATAAGAAGTCACAGAAAGAGACAAACGTAGGTAATGTAAAAATTTGTCCTTTTCCAAAATGCTGAAATTAAAGAGACAAACATAATTGACAAATAGCGCCTCGTCGATCGAGGGGTTGATGCTTGATGCCAACGACCAACCGCGAGGATCGGGTACGATTCCTGACGGTGGCAGGCATTTGTGTGATGAACATAGATGTCTGTATTTATTTGCGTAACAAAATTTAGTTTGGTGTCTTTTTCAGTATAGCTATGTATTAGTATCCTGGATTTCGTCACGTTTTTCTTCACCGTCAGAGCATAAAAAAAATGTACTTAGGTTAGAAAAACCACTAGACCACTACTAAAGGGCAACTTTAAGTAAAAAAAATTAAATATTAAGTACCTAGTTAAAACGAAAATAATCAGCGTATATAGACGTTTTCGGCGTCTATGTGATAAGAAAGTGGATTCCGAGACTCGTACGGAATTCGGACGATAGTAAACGTATGTGAATAATTGCTTTTTAACATGAGAGTGGAGACATGGCTAATAGCCGTAGCAACCGCTCTGTGGCAAAATGAAGTAACATGCAAAATTAAGGCACAGTCAGTTAAAAAAGTCCATCATTTATATTACTTAATACATACAGTTTTATAGAAGATTCCGCACAAACCTTTGTATCTGACTGTACACATGACGTAAAATGTAGAAAATTAAGTAAATAAATTTAGTCTGAGTATATAAACAAAAAAAAAAAGGAAATATATATGAATTGACAGGGGCGTATATTTTAGATACGTAGTAAATACTACGTAGGTAACAAGATAAATATAAAGTTTTTAGGATGAAAGAGTAAAAACTGACTCCAATTGCTAAGAATTTGCTGTCCGTCTGTTTATCTGTCTTGTCAACAGGCTATATCTCATTAACTGTGATAGCTATGAAGTTTTCAAAGAATGTAGATTTCGGTTGCCGCTATAACAACAGTGTAAGTAAAAAGTAAAGTGACAGGAATAGGCAAGGCGGTTAATATAGCTTTAACCCGGGCGAGTTGCTGCACAGCTCGCTACCACCAGTGTTCAAGTTGTAAGTGATCCAGTTAATCTACGCTCGCCTCTTACGAGCTGCCTGGTAGGGAGGCAGATGGTCTATTCTACATATGGCACCCGGACCGGCCGCGCCACGGGGAACACGTAAGACGTTACTTAGGAGGGTAATCTCCTTTAGCTTCATGGTCTTGATTCAGTTTTCCGCCATAATATTAACGTTTGACAGTCTGTCTTTTGTGTCAAGATTCTCAAAGACATCCGGTAGTCTTGCCCATAAGGTAGTGATGTGACTACTAACTACTTTATGGTAGACCTTTTAACTAATTAATTAGCTCGGTAATTAATCTAAAGCGACATTTTATATTATGACCTAATATGTTTTTACGCTACGTAATACCAAATAAAATAAAACAGGCCAAGTACGAATCGGACTCGCGCTCAGAGGATTCCTTACCATTCTCTAGGAAACGACAAAAATCAAGTTTTGGTGTATGGGAGCACTATTTATATAGGTATTCATTTTAGTATTTGTTGTTACAGCGGCAACAGAAATATATCATGTGTGAAAATTTCTTCTTTCTATACGGTATGTGAGATGCAGCCTGTGACAGACAGACAGACAGACGGAGAGCGAAGTTTCAGTAATAGGGTTTCCATTTTTACCCTTTGAGAACGGAACTCTAAAACTGATTTCATTTTACTTTACTTCATTCTAATGTGGCAAAATCGTGAAATTATTCATCTTGAATTTTCATGTGAACAATATAATATTTAAATTTAAAAGAAACCAATTTTCACTTTTAACTTTCGCTTGTGAAATGTGAATGTTTTTGTACAATGCTTTATCAACAATTTTCGTACAGTTCAGTAATTTTAGTCTCGTCAGTACTTGCTTTGTTACTTTTTGGAGTAGGTTTTACGTTGGATTTATCCTGGTTGTTGGTTGGTTGATCATAGATGGCGTATTTATTAACATCCCTTAAGTATTACCCTCATTACAGACGCATATCTATAAAAAAATAAACGGCTAGATGTGTTGCTAAGCGTAAAATGTGATTAATTTTTTTTTTTAAAAACACTTGCACTGTTTCATTTATTTAATTATTTATTTATTTTTTATATAACAGCCGACCGGTTTCGCTTTATTACAGCATCTTCAGGGCTAGCCCTTGTGAAACAGTGCAAGTGTTATTTAAAAAATTTAATCACATAAAATGAAGTTTCACCAAGCGCCAAGGATAGATAGTATACTCCTCACAATTTCTCTAGGATGCCATGATGAGATCCCAGTTTCCTTATCATGTAACCCCCTTTGAAATATCTCCTTTCCTACTAAAAATAATATCAAAATCGGTTCATAAACTGCAAACACAAAAATTATACATATACTGTCGAATTGAGAAAAAAGGAGGCCATTTTTAAAGTCGGTTAAAATGGGACACAGAGGAGATAAGTGAATTAGTATTTAGTGTAGGTTCCTTCTATTCTGTTCTCTTAACGGGTTTCCTTTAGAAAAATATTTTTTTAACATGAGCATATAATGTTCACAACTCCATACAGCGAATGTAGGCACTATTAATTTGCAAGCTCATTTTAATCAAACTTTGCGGGCTCATTTTAATCAAACTTTGCAAGCTTATTTTTACCAAACTTTGCGGGTTTATTTTAATCAAACTTTGTAGGCTTATTTTAATCACGTTTCCTTGCAACACATACATTTCGAGGAGTCGAAACTGCGCAGAGTTATATTAGGAGTAACTCATTTGGTTTTATTTCATCTTATTGTTATAGGATGTCCTCGTATTACTGGATCTACTCGGTTGTCCTGACCCAGTATTCTACAGCTACTTCAAGGAAACAGAGCGGTGGTACTTACGTATGGTGAGCGCTGAGCAGAGGTTGGATGAACTGAACCAGTTCACCGCGTACTCCAGAGGTAGGAGCGAGCAGAAATACTTCAGGCTGTCCTCCTCTAACGCGGTCATTGAGGATGATCATATACCTTTCCTTAGACGAGGTGAGTTTAATTGCTACAGCAACATAAATGGCAAGTATAAATCGCAATTTATCAAAGTGGCCGAGTGTTAAAAGGAAGGATTACTCTCAGGTTTATCAATAACTGTTCAAGATAAGGTGTTTTTTATATTAAATTTATCTTGTGTCGTCTTACTAAGATTGAGGAATCGTATCCCTGCCAAATATTTTATGTAACATAAAAAAGTGCTATAAATACTATTTTTTAAAGTACAGTTTCATATTGGTTTTATTATAATAATATTTATCTACTATTACGCAGACTAGTGTCGCCCGCATGGAGCGAATGGATCTGGAGTTACATTCCTAACAATGACTTGTTAATATTAAACATCTCATAGGGCCAGCTATCTCACTAGGCCAATTTCTTTTAACTTCCAGTTTAAAAAGAGTTAGAACTACATATTCGGGACAGGTCATTAGGAGTGTAATCTCCAGATAGTATTTTTATCTTCATGCTTACGCCACGCTCCCATTTTTGGCAGGTCCTTTAGGACACAATCTTGACCACAACGAATAAGTTTGAACCTAATAATCTGTGATTTGATATCTTTAATTTAATTATGCTTCAAATTATTATTTTTCATTTTTGTATGTATTTTAACAGATGTGGACGTCCTGCACGTGATCCCTAACCCGTTCCCGGACGTGTGGCACACTGCCCGCGACGACATCACGGCGCTAGACTTCAACACCATCGACAATCTAAACAAAATTTTCCGTGTGTTCGTGGCGGAATACTTGCATCTCATCCCCTAGCGAAAATGGCGGCTCGATATGGTTATACTCTATGGTACAAAATGACAGTTCAATTCCATCATAAATCTATAGAGATGATACACTACTTTACCTTGTAAAAAAAGCCTTACCAATGTAAAGTTTAGAAGATATTTTTAAGTAGAAAGTTTTTTCTACATCTTGATACTATTATTTAAAAGAATTTTAGAAGGATATTGTTTTAAAATTTTAGCACTTAATAACATGTCACTCGTGTGACAATATTGATAGCGCCTTGTAGAACCTAATTATTGTGTACCTAATTTTAATAAATATGGCCTACATACATACAAACGAATATGGTTTAATATGCTTGTGTACACTAAGAACTAATAAAATGAACTATTTATTATTTATAAATGTTTTTATATGACGATAGAAAAACCAAAATTATACACTATATTTTCTAAAAATTATTAACTTAAATCAGTTTTAGTAATATGAAGCTATCTGGAGATAGTTAGGAGTGTGATCTTCAGATATTAGTTTTAGCTTCATGAATTAACGTTGAAGACGCCATGACAGTTTGTGTCTTAAGTTAAATTTTTCAGAAATACACTTTTCAATTTTTAATTTACAATTGTTTAATTTTAATGAATGGTGTTATTTGCTAAATACAGAGTTTAGGATGTTTTTTTTTTAATTTAATCAAATATTCAGTAAAATCATTGTTTAACGATTTTTGTATTTCATATTTAAAGGTTCTTACATAGGTAGTTGACTTATTTACGCGGCAATCGTTCAGAAATAGCAATTTGATCTGGTTAGCAGAGTTTTATGCCATTGATATAGAATTCATAATGTTATATGTTTCCTCTATGTTATATTAGTAAGATTATATTTATAGTTAACTTAAAATGAAAATTAATACTCGCTATTAGTACCTATATATTGTTGATATTTTAAAATATTGTGTAATGTCTTCCTTAATAAATTTATTTTAATTTTCTTTAATTATTATCGCCTGTTTTAATTGTCATAAAAGTTATATCAATATTTTTTATATTAGTAGTTTTTGGAGGAGGCTCGATATATTTATATGATGTGATAACTATTTATCTTTTACTGTTTATGATTGATTCTTCAATTAAAAATCTATGTCAGCGGCATTTATATAACCTTGAATGAACTTAATTCGGTTATGGTTATCCTTTTAAGGTAACCTTTTTTTACTAGTCTATTTTCGACTTATAAGAAGGGGTCCGATCTCAAATGGGCCACTGATGGTGCTTTCCTTGTTGCTTGGTATATGTTACATGTGTAAAACATACCTCAGGTATATAAACATTCCGTTAAAGTTTTAGGACAAAGTTTACTTCATTTATGTAAATATTAAATGTATATTTAAAAGAAATAATGAAAATAAATGATTTCAATATGTTAATTGTTTTACTTTTTTGAAATTTATTGTCAAAACGTGTATAGTAAACGTTTTGACAGTACATTTTAAAGTAGGTATACTTACTTAAAGTGTTTTATTAATTAAATAATTGCAAATTCTTTCATCGTTTCAACATCCTTTGCCAAAAACCTCGAACCTGAACTAAATCACCCCATAATGCCGGCAAACATTTATGTAAAAAAAAAACATTTCTGTATTCCTAAATTACTTTTTTAAAATGAAGTGAAAATAATTTAATCGCAGAAAATACATGTTTAAAAATGTTACGAAAATTACTTATTTAATTATATCAACATATTCTCACGTTATGGTGTGCAAATATTTCAAAATTTTATTTTTGTTTGTAGCTAGTAAGAGATAGTTTTTATAACATCAGACGCAAAGATTCCAAATCATAGTAGTAATAAATCTTCATCCCATAGAGGGAAAGAGGGGAAATAAAAAAACTGTTCAATTGTAATAGTGTAATAAAGATTGTATAAAATGTATCAACCAATAAATAATATACTTCTGTACACCTTAAGCTGAGACCATTAAGCTCATTTATATCCCAAAAATATTTTACTTCCATTTAATAGAATCAGGCGTTACATTCCGGAAAACCATAGTTTTCATTTTTACTACTACTACGTACTTTTGCCGTTTATATCTATGTACTTTTGCCGTGCTTGAGATAAATTTTCGCAATTAAAAAAAATAACCTGGGACAATAAACGTACCAGTAGCTTTCGGCTCTCGCGTACTATTCGTTGATGAGATTTTTATCTTTAAAGATTTGTGAAACACTTCAGTAACTCCAATTCTATAAATCACTTCTAACCCAAATGTTTCTCAAGGTTCCCCATGTTAGTCCTGATCCCCTTTGTAGGATTGTCCTACCTTGCAGTTCGTAAGAGGAAATAATTGATTAAATGGGTTTCTACCAAGTGATTGTGGTAGTACAAACTACTTCTGGTGGTAGATTGCTGTGTAGCAACTAGTACAGATAAAGATTTATCGCTTTACATTATATTAATTAATTTGAAATATGGATATAAACTGAGCTTATTTGGTTTCTTTTAAATAATACATCAACACTTACAATAACATTACACATATATAACTATGAATGATATAGATTAGTAACAGTCACAATTTCATTTAGAATAACTAATATCTACGTGGGTCTAATCCATTGGCGTGCCTAGTTAATTTTAGTACGGGAGGTACGGTACCCTTACGATATCATCACTATCATCCAAATCTAGATTCTAGAAATTTAAAAAAACTTAGGAATATAAAATATTTTTTGTTTCCTAATTTTAACTAAACCGAACGAAGACTGAATACTGCCTTAGGTACCAGATATTTACAGACCCTTTAAGCATTTCCTAGTTTCTTTAAAATTTCTCAAATAAATAATGTTATTCTTTTCATTAACAAATCTTTAACATAGTGATACCTACTATGGAATCTAAATTACCCACATTCCTGTCTTAAAGGGCGTGATCTCAAGAGTAATACTTTTCCATTTTGCATTTTGGTTTTTTCCATCTCTAATAATATTTAGTGTTGGCCATGTCTAATACTCTAAACCTTTGACTTTGATTTGATTCTACTCTCTAATATTTTTGCATAGGCACGTTCTTATCAGTCCTCCTTCCTCTAGATACGCTTTTGGTTTAACCAGTGAATTAGCGTAGGTATCGGCGGCCCGGGGCGAAAGACAAATTTTAATTCTGGAAAAATAGCTTATTAGTTTAAGATATTATTAATAGGTCATTATAAAATTTTGCTGCCGCTATAAAGTGCCACCTGGGGCGAGCCATCCTCCATGCCCCGCCGTGCTACGCGACTTGTTATAACCCATATCTTATAATAATAATACCTGAACCAAAATTTGTTTTACCCACAGATTTATTTTAGGTAAGATAATACTATAACTACATTTACTTTAAGAGTAGTTTAAATAGGGACAAATTAAAATTAATAGTTAATATAACGGAAATAAATTTTCAATGTAGGTACTTTTGATTGAATAACTTATTCCAAAGTAGATAAATTTCATTAGAACAATAAAATAGTTCTTAGGATAAAAACTATGTTACA
>DVZL01001340.1:0-18132 GCA_018236625.1 Lasaia peninsularis
TACATACATACATACATACATACATACATACATACATACATACGTACAACCCAAGCTAATAAAAGCGTATTAATTAAGATAAATTGTAGTAATGAATAATTAATTAAATTAAGAATTAGAATATTTTATTCCGTTCACCAAATTACACATACTTAGAAACTATACGATCTCTGCTTCCTAAATTGGGTAAATACCTGTGCTAAATGATAACCAGTGACATTTGCACAATTTTTCACATTGCCATTTTGTAAATTGCTTTTATTCATGAAAAAATATAAACTACAATGTTTTCCCATAGAGATTCCATAACGTAGAAAGTATTTTATAAATGTTAAGTTAACTCAAAAGTTTGGGAACCCTGTGTCTAGATCGATGGTTACCAAAGTGGTTCAGGCGAATCCCCCGGGTTCACGAGGGACTTAGGGATCCGAATTTTGGGTTGGGACTTACCCGCGATACCAATTTCAATATTTAGATTTTCACATTTCAGAAGACTTTTCAGAATATGGTAGAAACGTAGCAGTAGGGGGTCCACCGAAATCAGTACATTTTTAATGGGTTCTATGAGGAAAAATAGTTTGGAAACCTCTGGACTCTACATGGAATGGATGGAATAATTGTATCTATCAAGATATAATTATTATAAAAAAAATCAATATGGCAATCCAATTTTTTTAGTTGATTTTTAAACGTTTATTATGGAAAGTGGATGTAGGGGCTTAATTACATAATAACCCCTTTATTACCTATTATTAAATGTTTAAAAATAACTTATTATTTCATGACAATTATATTATTAGGTAATTACTTTAAAATGTAATAGGGAACTTGCAAAAGGGAGTTTATTAAGCGACTTATTATGCGGGTTAAGCTGAAAAGTTTGCGGATCGGAACTCAGGGGTCTTTTAGCTGACAGATATTTTACTTTACTACAGCGTTTAAAATTCCGTATAAAGTTTTAGTTTCATCCACAAATCTGCTAGAGTCGATAATAAGTTCTCCCGTTGTTTGGGGAAATTCATAGAGATATTACATTGTACAACCATTAAAATATCTGTGTTTTTTGTCAGTTTTGGCGGGATCAAGTGACAGGATGGACATTTTTTTTAAATTATATTATTATACATTTCACATACATACATATTTTTTTTTAATTATCACACTATTTTTTCGGCGTTTTTATTTGTGTACTAGCTGTTTCCGCGAATTCGTTTGCGTTTTTATTTAATTATTTTATTGTATACATTTTTAAAATAAAATTCTGAAATAAAAGTAGTTTAAGCTGTTCTTTATTATATCAGCTGTCTGCCAGTGAAAGTTCCATCAAAATCGGTCCAACCGTTTCAGAGATTAGCGGGTACAAACAAACAGATAGACAGAAATTCTAGAAAATATTATTTTGGTATATTTACATACAGTCGAATTGAGAATCTTACCCCTTTTTTAAGTCGGTTAACATGTATGTGAATTCGATAACAATTAATATAATCATATAAACCTTGACACTTTTGTTTATTTGGTTTGGCAATTCAATATAGTAAAAACTTTTAGCACCTTCCTTTTACAGAAGTTGAATGAAATATTACTGGCAACTGGTAAGTACAGTGACAATCGAAACTTTCGTTATTTATATTTAGTGGATTAAAAAAATAAACAAGAGCAACGAAAAAAAATTGATGATTTCCTACCCTATTGAAGTCTGTCAATCGGTAAATATCAACAAAAAATATGACTTACCTAGATGACATGACAGTGAAATTGAAGTCGTTTCTCTGCAGTGTCAGTGCACTACACTTTTAATGCTCACGCACCAGAATTTAATCCTTTCTAAAGTACTCAAAAACATCAGAGGTTTTTTTGTACAAATTAATATAATCCAAAGGTAAGTAAATTATTAATATCACGTAAAAAACTTGAAGAGGTACAAGAACAAGTTAAAAAAACACCCGGAAATACAGTCATCACACAAATACATGTTAAAATCAAACCTGAGCCTCGTTGATCGGTGGTATCAACCGCTAACCTCTCAACCAATGAGAGGGCTTAAAAATAACAAATGAACATAGAAATGCGGTTGGATTGTAGTTTATACGTCAATGTGTCAAGCTGCCACACCACAACAAATGAATTGTTCGCTGGAAGATCTTTTTTTTTCGCCTGCAAATTCAATCGGCTTTCTGTAACTAGTATGACATAATTATGGCTTCTTTGAAAAGACTAAAAAAACGGAGAAGGATTTTAAATCAACTAAATGTTCCTTTTAGGTTCCGTATTAGGTACGGAACCTAGTAGACGTGACCTTTCTGTCACCATTCTATATCTCTTAAACAATGATAGTTACAAAGTTGAAATACTTCTCAGGTGATGTATTTCTGTCGTAATATCTAAAAACAATAAAAAGAATGAATATATATAAGGTGTTCCCAAGACATGTTTTTTATCGTTTTTATAGATAACTAGCTGTCCGCCCGTGTAATTATTATTTTAATAATACAGACAACTTTCAAAGGGCAGACATTTTTCCGACTTATAATAGTAATCGCATAAAACATACCCTCTTTTTAATGTAGTCGGTTAAAAAGTAGTCTATGTCCTTCCTCAAGGTCTACTCTAGCTCTGTACAAAATTTCATCAAAATCGGTCCAGTGGTTTCGGCGTGAAAGCGTAACATACAGACAGACAGAGTTACTTTCGCATTTATAATATTAGTACGGGTAGTTTATAGATAACTTATAGTCATAACACCTTTGTGCGCCAGTCTGGCTTGTACTTTTTTTATGATATTGGAAGGCAAACAAGCAGACGGATCTTCTGATGGTAAGAAATACACGTCGCCTATAGAGACCACAGGTGGAAATGGTGCGTTGCCAACCTGACGCTGGGATGGTAAGCCTCTTGTGTGAGTAAGTTCACCGGCTACCCTACCCTTCAAACCAGAACACGACAATGGCGAGCACTGACGCTATTGTGACAGGAATAGGTAAGGCGGTGGTACTTAGTTTGTTTTTGTATGTATGTTATGCAATAAGAGGATTATGGAACAATTTTAAAAGTTTTCTTTTTGTTTTGTTTCATATATTTCAAAAAAAACAAAACCTAAAAAGCAGAAAAGTTTTATGGAAATTGTATAAGCACTTTTTGAAATAAGAACACTTTTACGATTTGGGTCTTTTGTAGCTACAGTTGCTTTTACATTGTGGAACTCCAAAAAAATAATTAAAACCTACTTTGGTTGAGAAAAAGTGTTTTTTCTATGTTCTTTGAAAATTTCTCAGTGTTTTGTATAAGAACCTTTTCCTAACAATATATACAACAAAAAAGAAAAATTATTTCATCCGTTCAATCAAACGGGGTTTCAGTTTCATATAATATTTTTGCATCACAATAGCCACCGTTTGTTTACAAATCTGTTATAAAAGAAAAGTAGACGTTTTTTCCCCACGAAGGTCGTAATCATTTCGAACACATCATGCGAATTGAAGTCAAAGTTAAAGCCCTTTGAGAGGGATGAAAAACGAGCAAGAAACTTGCACGATAAGCGTTTTAATCTTTTTAAGTGTTGTAAAACTTTCAACGGGATGTAGCTGGGCAGGAGGGTTTTGTACTCGACAGAAGTAACCTATGCAACTAAGATTTCAAAATGTAAAACGAGTGCTTCGCTTTCAACTGGCTTGGGCGTGATGCGTTTAATTACGCAGTTAAAATTAATAAAATCGACTTCAATTTCATTAACATTAACAAAAGTTGTGTTAATGAATTTGAAGTCGATATTTTTTTTCTGCTTTTGTTGATATATCAATATGCATTAAATAAATTGATGTAAAATTATAAAATAAAAATCATAAGAATCCGTTTGTAATTGACTGAGTTATGGTGTAACAAACATACATTTAAATTAAGAAACCCCCTCCTTTTTAATATTAAAATAAAAAAGAGCATCTATGACCTAGTGGTGTGTGATTTGGGTTGCCATTTCGGTAGTCCAGGTTCGAAACCATGTATCAATGAATTAATTACCCTTACGGTAAGGAAAAACATCGTGAGAAAACTTTGTGTCATATGTCGAGGGCCTTGCTACCTATTAGATCATGGGGCCTAATATCTTCGGTTAATGGTATTTACCCCTCTCTGCCTACCTCTCTGCCGACGATATGGTCGTGACAAAATTCGTTTTTAAAAATAAAACCCCCCACAAAAGCCGGTATCGTTAAATTTTCATCGGAACCAGTTGTAACATAACGGTTTCAAAATAATTGAAACGGATCTCCATTGGAGCGTGCGGTTGTTGCACAGTTTACAAAACATTCCAACTGTAACTGGATAAGCAAACTTTTTATGTACGACCATTTAAACAATGCTGACCGATAAGCCATTGCTACGGACAGACACACGTGAGTTATATGAAATTTAAAACAAGTCACTGATAATAAAAAAATTGATATTTTAAGAAACCCCCGATATGGTTAGCTAGTACACTTTTTAGTCTGTCCCATTTTAAGTTTCGTGGTTATTGATTGATCGTATTTTGGAATATTATAAAAATTTAAATGTTTATCTACAATGTTTATCTTGGCGATATGATAATGAAATTGAAGTCGGCTTTTAGTTTTTTTTTCTGCCTTTGAATTATTTTTAATTGATAATTAATTGTGAATAGAATGGTATTAAATATTTGAAAAGGTATAGTTAAAATAATATGATAATATATAAACAAATAAATAAAATTGGAGTGCCTGTATGTGGCATTAAAATAACCGCTTTTTACTAAATATATATGTATATTTACAAGGCATATAAGCCAAAATAACATTTTTTAGAATGTTTGTCTCTCTGTTTATCTCTGTCTGTCTGTTGGTACCGTTAATCTCTGAAACGGTGGGATCGATTTTGACTAGGTTTTCACTGGCAGAAAGATAATTTAATAAGAAACGGCTTAGCTACTTTTATTTTAAAATTGTATTCTAGAACTGTATAAAATAATTAATTAAAAACGCGGACGAAGTTGCGGGAAAAGCTAGTCTTAAATATATTTTCAGCGTGCTCTTACCGTGAAGGAAAGAATCGCGAGGGAAACCGGGATTTGTAGTTAATTTGGCGACGGACTTGCCACCTGTTACATAATGGGAACTGTCTCTGCCTACCGTTTCGGGGATGGGGGCGTAACGATATTATTTAAACCATTGGATATTTACAAGAAAAAACATTAATTTTTTTTGACGCTTGTGAAAATGTTTTCAGGGAATGTCATAACCCATTAATAAGTGTAAAAAGATAATATTATGTATGAGCTTGTGGGCGGTAAAAGGAAGCTCGAATGTTCTCCCCGGTACACAAACACAGAGCAAACAGAGTTGTTCCCAATTCGCATTTTTAAAAAGTATTAATTCTTTGCGTAGGTTTACCACAATGTCCAAATTGGGCGCTTATTTTGAGAGTGTATATTTACTCGTGAAATGGTCCTTCGAAAAATCCACTGTAGATACGCTAAATATTTTAAAAATCCTAACTAGGTGGTAGAGATGTTCATGTAAAATATCGATATTATATATCGTATTGTTTTATCGATACTTAGCGGTGTGTCGTTGAAATATATCAAATATATCTCATATAATTTTCGATATATAGTAAGTAATTTGTATGTAATTTAACCATTCTTACGATATTAGATAGAGTTTAAAAAAACAGATCAACCAGCTTTATTCATTGAAAATAAATCTTTAACCTCATTTATAAATCCCAATACGTTTTCTCTAAACCTTGGAAAAACAAAATTTTATTCATTCTTTTGGCATGCAGTTTCCTTCTCTGTTGAGAGAGAACTCTGTTTTAGTGTTGTAGTATTAAATAGTAATCTTTGATAATACTTTTAAATCACGTTATTTATACTTACTGTATGAGTTGTAAACAGTTATGGACAAAACAGATAATGATTGTCACAGCTTGCTTCTTTTATACAATAATTAATGTAAATACGAGAACACTTAGACACAGATTATAGTTTATGGTGCACTGCTGTCTTCACAGTGAATACTTAGCATTTAAAAATATACAACATGATTTTTTTAATAATATAAAAAATGTTATTGTTTTCATTTATTCATTTTCATAACTTTTTTCCTACGTTTGTTATTATTATTTTTTATAGGATAAGTCAGCGAACAGGCACACGGGTCTCCTGATGGTAAGAGACAACTAGGCCTATAGACACCATAGATATTGTGGGTGCGCCGCTGCCCTGTGGTCGGGCTGTTAGACCGTATGTGCAAGTTATTCTAGCATTAGTTATTGGAGCAGATTTAAAAAAATGTTCCAAAATTTAATTTCTCACACGATATTTGTTATACCGGATGAAATATATCGATAGTACACATCGACACTAGGTAATTCGATAATACCGAGTTGAAGAGATATATCCCGTTCATATATCGATATTTCATAAAGTATCGATATACATCGTGCATTCCTAGCTGGTGGTAGAGTGCTGTGCAGCAACTCGCCCGAGTAGAGATCCATTGCCTTATCCTCCCACCACGATATTGTCGTGTTCCGGTCAAGAGGGTAGGGTTAGTCAGCAGATTAGCACATAATGTCTAACACCACAACGACGCATCTACATCAATATTTATGGTGTCTACGTCGCTGTCTTACTCCTTAAAAAAATCAACCTTTTAGAAGATATGGAAGCACTGACCGATGAAGCGTTAGATTATTAAGACATATTATACACTAGCTTTCCACCCGCAGCTTTGTCTGCCTTAATTATTTTAATAACATAGATAACTTTTTTCCAACTTACAATACTTATTGCGTAAAAGCATACCCTCTTTTCAATGTAGTCTGTTAAAAAGTAGCCTATGTCCTATTCTCATGTATAAGCAAAGTTTCATCTAAATCTATACTACTTTAATTATTGTGATAAACAAATTAAAACTGTTCTTTTTTTCCAACTTTCTAAACAGAAGATCAAGTATCCTAGTGAAATAGAAAAAGTCTTCTGAATAAACACACTTTTAGCGTCAGTACCGTAGGTTTAGTGGTTCCTGGCTGTCGGATAAGTCAGTATATGTCTTACCCACTTTATACGGATGAGATTTAACTATTCAACATATTCTCTATGTATACGTTCCACTTGGAAGTGATCTTCACCAGTTTTACCGTATTTATTTTTAACTGGCCTAAAAAAAGAGGTTCTCAATTCGTCTGAGTACTTTTAGACTGATTTTAGTTATCCTAAAATTGGTCAATACTCAAAGGATAAAAACCGGAACCCTATTACTAAGACTCCGCTGTTTGTCTGTCTGTCACCAGGTTTTATCTCATACACTAAGATAGCTGTAGCTATACAGTTGAAATTTTCACAGATTATGTGTTTCTGTTGCCGCTATAATTAAAATAAATATATATCATAAAGGGTGTTCCCATACAATAATTATTGTGATTTTTTGCCATTTTTATAGATATTGGTACAGAACCCTTCGTGCGCGAGTCCGACCCGCACTTGGTCGATTTTTTATACGTTGAACGGTTCAGGATTCTAATTTCTTTGGGTTCTATTTTGGAAGTGATCCCATATAATGGCGATTGGTTCAGTAGTATTTAAAATATGAATATAAAAAAGTTCATTAAATAAATTGCTGCTTTCTTCAAATTAAACCTTAAATCGAACCTTAGTCTCACTGTCAGTAGCGCTATGCGTGTGCACTAACCACTTTACCAACGAGGCGTTGCAGTTATTTAGTTCATACAAACACATAAACAAGGAAATCCGCCTGCTTGTTTGTCTTCCTTATGATAAAAATACGATTTTTAAATTTCATATTTATTTTACGTTAGAAAACTGACTTGGTCATTTTGTTTGTTTGGATATTCTAATCTCGGGAATCACGATTAAATAAATATCGTTACGCTCATATCCCTGAAAGGGTAATCAAAGCATTAGGCAGAGGTACATATCGTTATTGATAGTCTAATACGACTTACAATACTCCTTGAGAATCCTGAGATCAGGCGAAAGAAACTCGAAGGGTTAAACATTTGTAATAAACTTTAAATTTCATACACGTATACTTTTTGTGACGTAGCGACCACTAGGGAAAACTTTTTTAAATTTTAACCCCTATGGGGATGAAAATGTGGATAAAAGTTTGTATGGACAACTATTAGGACAATAGCTGGGAACAGCCGCGAGAAACGGCTAGTTTAAAATAAAACTCGCATTTCGCAAAGCGAGAAAATGATTTTTAGGAAATGCGACCCTTATAAACCCCCTAGGCTTGAAGTCCTTGAATAAATCCAGCTCAACGACGGCTAAGTTCTTCCGCTGATGAGGGCACATAGTCTGGAACCCTCGTGAACTTAGCCCTGGAAGAGCACTCGCTGGTTTCTAACATCTATCGATTTTAGGATTTAGGAAATCCGTCCTTTGTTCTAATTATGTTCTTACATCCTTCGTACCTATAAGCTGGGGTTAGGTACTTTTTATTTTGTACCGTAAATAATATTTAGTTTTATCTAAGGTTAGAATATCTGATGTAAATAATGCGTGGTTTAAAGAAAGATAAAGAGTTGCTTCAGATGTATTTGACAGACATGTCTGGGTTTAATATATCATTATCATAAAACTAAAGTTACCTACTAACATGAAGATAACAGACATAATAAAAACCTGTCCCTAATATTAATAAACTAATAGGGCCAGCTTGTTTTGCTTATAAAGTAAAGTATTTTCACGCCTATTATCCCCGAAGAGGTAGGCAGAGGTGAATATCTACGACTCGAAAGTGCAGTAGATATCTTACTGGATTATATTAGCTACACAAAACTCGAAGAAAGAGAGATTGCCCAATCTAGAAAAAGTTGGCAGCACTATTTCAATACATACCTACATCAGGGATACCAGATAAGTAATAATAAAATTTATTTCTTCAACCAAAACTTAAGTCTTTAAGGTATTTTATTACTCTAGCAAAGTTCCACTGATGTATAAGCATCAAGACCTAATAAACTTAAATTTAATTTTAATGTTAACTTAGCATTTTACATATCAACTCATGTCATGTCAAAGGGTAAATAGGAAATCCTCTGCCCTGCTGTCCGTCTATCTGTCTGTCTGTCTGTTAAAACATATGATCACCTAACACCAAAAAATAATAAAAACAATAAACTGAACATACAAAGGATGCTCCCATAGACGTGTTTTTTCCGTTTTCACGGAACCCTTCTTGCGCAATTCTCGTTTTGCACTTGGCCGGTTTTGTTGTATTACTGGATTTTGCCCTTTGTCCTAATTGTATTCTCCTATCCTCCTTTATCCTTATAAACTACACACTCGGGACCATTTTGGTTGCACATGTATTATTACCCAACACTATGAGGAAGATAATCTAAAAGGAATGTTTGCAAAGTTGATCTTTATAAAGAACTTGTTGATTTCTAATATTTATTTTTGTAATACTTGGAGTTTGTCCTTTTTCAAAGGTGGGCTTTGGGTGGGGCCAAAGGGTAAATACGAAACCCTATTACTAAGACTTCTCTGTCCTTATGTTTGTCTGTCTCTTTGTCACCAGGCTGTATTTCATGAACTATAGACAGCTAGACAGTTGAAATTTTTTCAGACAACAAATACTAAAATCCATAATAAAGTAATTATTTAAGAAGCTCCATACAACAAATGTTTTTGCTGTTTTTACAGATAAGCTTGACCAACTTGCACTTCCTTTTCTTATGTCTTGTTTCTAGTAGCTCTTTGTGTAATTTTTAGCTCCACATTCGTAACCATTTTGATTACACGTGACGAATTATTAATACGACAAGGAAGATAGTTTTAATGATATTCAAGTCTTTTACTTGTTGACTTCAATATCACATCATGGTCCCTAGTACCTTGGCTAATCGTGGGTGTTGTAGTATATCTACTGGACTTACGAGTCGTGGATGTACTAGCACACCTCTGCCTACTCCTCGGGGATAACAGGCGTGAAGGTATTTTTCTTTTTTTTTACTTGTCGATTTCTAATAAGCATTGATTCCTGTATAACTGGATTCTGTCCTTTGTTCTAATTATCTTCCCGGATCCTCCTTGATACATATAAGCCAGGGATAGGTACGTTTTATTTCGTACCGTCATTTATTCTACTGCGCGAGGTTTAGTTTTATATATATTAAAGGTCGCATTTGTGGTGTAACGGTACGGCTGTCGCCTGTTAGCTGTGTAAGGTCCAGGGGCGTAGCTACCGCCATATCTGCCATATCAATCATATGGGGCCCCCGGGACACAGGGGCCCCCAAAGTGTGCAAGAAAAAATAAATAAAAAGTTACTTAAGAACTTTGATGGGATAAGAACGGCTGTCAAACCTCACACTATTGTCCATAGAGGCAGAAACTTTAGAAAAACTAAAATCATCATCAGCCATAAATGATTTAATAAATAAGTTTGCCGAAAAAAAAGCAAGGCGAATGAATATTTAAATTTTGATTTCTATTTGTAAAATGGTTCAATTATGTTATGATAAATAAATATAAGGGCCCCTAACAAATTTTTATACGGGGCCCCGCCAAGGAACGCTACGCCACTGGTAAGGTCCTAGGTTCAATTCCCAGATCAGGCAGCTTTTCTTAAAAATAAAAGTACCTAAGTACACTTATTATGTAGGCAGAGGTATGCTAGTATATCCACGACTCATCATAAGTCCAGTAGATATACTACAACACCCACGATTAGCCAAGGTACTAGGGCCCTAATGCGATAGGTGACAAGCCCATCGCCACTTCAGACACATTCCAATCCCGGGCAATGTAATGCTTACTCTGAATAATCTGAAAAACATTTAAGGGAGCCTTTCTTTATTACATCAGCTGTATGTCAGTCCCATCAAAACCGTTCAAGCCGTTACAGAGATTAGCGGTAACCAATAGACAGAGAGACAGATAGATAACAGACAGACGATCATTTTAAAAAATACTATTTTGGTATGCATGCATCTTGTAAATATACATTTAGTAAAAAGCGGTGATTTTAATTTTACATACAGACACTCCAATTTTATTTGTTTATATAGATTTTTGGTATATTCATTAGACCAAATTTGTATTAGATCAATACAAAGATTTGTATATTATGTAACCGTCCGTCTCTGAAGAACTCCCAAACGTAAGTGATGATGCTGACATATGTCAGAAGCACGGCGACTGCTAGACGTCAGTGCTCCATATATCTTGAGGATAAGATGAAGTTAACTAATGCATGGAGCTTTCAGCTATGTAAATGTTCACGAGCTGCAGCTTATTGTCAAAATGCTGTGGTTTTTGGATGCTCTGTGGAAATATTGTGAGTTTTTTTATAAAAATGTGTAGGTTCTTAATTCGATATGTTTTTCTATTTTTTTGTGGTCCAGTACCCACAGGGTAAAACCGAAACTCTATCACTAAGACTTCACTCTCCGTATGTCTGTTTATCAACAATAACAATTATCGCCTATATCAATTAGAATAAACTAAAATAAGAAAATTCATCAAAACTGTTACATCCGTTCCGAGGAAACCATACCATTCAAGTATACAAAAATATACTAACATAAAAACATAATCGCCTCTATGGTGTAATGGTACGTGTGTCGCCTGTTAAGACCGTTAGCCGCGTAAGGTCCCGGGTTAAATTCCAAGATCGGGCAACTTTTCTTAAATATTTTTCAGATTATTTTGTGTAAGCAGTATATTACCCGGGATCGAAATGTGCCCGAAGTGGAGATAGGCTTGTACCTATCACACCATGGGCCCTAGTACCTCGGCTAATCGTGGGTGTTCTAGTATAATTACTGGGCTTACGAGTTGTGGATATACTAGCACACCTCTGCCTACCCTTTCGGGGTTAATAGGCGTGAAGGTACTTTATTAACATAAAAAGATACCCAGTTAAGTATATCAAATAAGCATTAGACAAACAAACAAACCAAAAGAGGTTTGTTGGTTTGTCTAATGCTTATTTAAATACTAAATGCTGCCTGCAGCTTTGCCCGATAATTGAAATTATTTATATATAGCGAATTGTTTGTGTGTTATAATCTGCTTACCCCGCAAGGGACCTGGCGTGAAGATATGTATGTAGTAAAGATTTAAATCCATCTAATATAAATATTTTAATGGAATAAGGATGCGAACAGGCACACGGGTCTCCTGATGGTAAGAGACAACCGTGGCCTATAGACACCAAAGATGTAGTAGGTGCGTCGCTGTCCTGTGGCCGGGTTGTTAGGCCTGGTGTGCAAGTCTACCGGACACCTTCCCTCCGGACTGGACCACGATATTGTCATTATTGCGGTAGGAATAGGTGAGGCGGTGGATCCCTACCCGGGCGAGTTACTGCACAGAACTCTACCACCAGTGGTCTTGTTGGGAATGACTTTGATAATCAATGTTCGCCTCTTACGAGCTGTTTAGTAGAAAAGCAGATGGTCTATTCTACACAAAGGTCGCGCACCAATACGGGGAAAAATATAATATACAAAACAAACTATGATATAACATTGTAAACTCAGCATATTTCACAGTCTTTGTCATTGTAATAGTATTTCTCTTCGCTCAGATGTTGAACCACTTAGCGGCTTGCGCTAGTTTTATTATGAATAGCAACGGAACTAGTATTTTGTGGTTTCCCCTCTGGAACTAGACGCAAATTAATGCCCAAGCTTCCAGGTCCAAATTAATGTAATGCACCCAAGTTATGTAGCTAAATTGTTCGCGTTCAGTAAATTTTGCACGTCGCACGGTGGGTGCACTGTATTATGTAATTGAATTTTTGATACATTCAGTGTGATCCGAAATGCGATATACAAACAAACGGATGGTGTTCACTCGCATAACTATATAGAAATGTACGGACTGATGAAATGTGTACAATTTTAATTATTAATCAATTGCAATTCGCAAGTTTGGTGGATTGTTAGGGTTCCGTGGTTGTTCACGCGCGAGTCCGACTCGCACTTGGCTGATTTTTTTATTTCACCTATTATAGATATATTGTGCTACACTGTAGAAGCCTCAGTGATCTCGTGGTTTGAGCTTTGGACTTCCATTTCGGCAGTATAGGTTCAAACTCCGCCATATACCAATGAGTTTTTTAAATTTAAGAATATTTTCTGAATGTTCTTACATCGTGAGAAAAATCGGTTTCGAATTGGTCTATGGAAATAAGTAGGTTTAAATAAGCATTACTTAAAGTGTACCACGTTAGTAGTAATCCTACTAGCTGTGCTCGCGGCTTCGTCTGCGATTTTTTTAATTATTTTATTAATTTATAACATACAATTCTGAAATAAAAGCAGCCTAAACCGTTCCTAATTACATCAGTTGTCTGCCAGTGAAAGTACCGTCAAAATCAGTCCTGCTGATTCAGAGATTAGCGGGTACAAATAGATAAAAAGAAAAAGACAGACAGACAAAAATTCTAAAAAAATGTTGTTTTGGTATATGTAATTTGTAAATATACCATTTAGTCAAAAGCGGTTATTTTAATATTACATACAGACACTCCAATTTTATTAATTTGTATAAATGTAGATTTAACCTACTACCATAGTAGGTGTCTAGACATAGTTTATACCAGCAGAAGCCCGAAGATACAAATAAGACTGTAGATTTTCCTGAATCAAAAGAAAATGTTTACTCTGTAACAAAAATAGAGTCTGTGTATAGTTTGGGAAAACAATCCAATATCATCGGTAAGTGCGGCTCAAGTTATAGTGCGCGCCATAAAGTGGACTCGAAGTTGTCGGCTACGGATCGATACGCACGTACTTATCCGCGGACACACGGACCGGACACATCGCGTGCCACCTTTAATATAAAAATATCGATTCTTCCACAAAGCCGCGTCACCGCAATCAATATGCCTTTCCGCCCCATGCCTAATTACGCCCACCCACAATCCACATCACTCAAACATCCGTAAAAAGCATCGTAATCATTCCGACAGTGGAACCTCCGTACTACCTGAAAAATGGACTGAATCGCTCAAAGCGCACAGGAAAACGCTTCATTGTAAACGTTTTATTTAATTTTCCCTCCATTTACTTTTTTATAATTTCTGTTGGGCATAAAAAACGATCCGCCGCCGCAGGAAACACACATACACGCAAGAGTTTCTACGACTGGACGCACACAGGGACAGGAACACCTGTCTCGGGAACGAAAGGTGTGCTCGCGCTTGCTAGACAGAAAGGGGTGTATGTAGAGTCACGAGGTTAGAGCGAGAGGTGCAGTGCGCGCGCAGAGTACCGGCACGCCCGCCGCGCGTCCCGCTCGCTCAAAAGCCCGCCTGAGTGCCGTCAGTCTTTCGCGTGCATAGGTAGCGCATGTTAGTGCCGCCCTGTGCTCTACCGCGACCGACGCAGTCTCCGTAACTGGTGTTCGGAAAATTGTGCATGTGCGTTTTCCGACAAAAGCAGTGTTTGTGCTTGTGAAATGTGCTGTTGTTTTTTAGGTAATGGAAATTATTGGATACATCCCTGTTTGTTATTTTTGTTTGGGTAAAAAATATAAGTTTCGCAGCTCACTCGGATTTGGAATAAGTTCCGTTACATACGTATTTGTTAATAAGTAATTAACCGCACAAACTCTTTGGCCTGCAATTATCTAGCTGGAAACAAATTTATGATCCGTTAGTCGTTCGCGCCGTTCAGATAAGCCCAATAAACTATGCGACACTGCATCTGAATGTGGTGTGATACAAGATCGCGTACGTATTTATTATAAACAATGTTCAAATGGATATTATCATTCAGCTCGGTATTTATTTTGTATCATATTATGTTATGATTTAAGAGCTGGTCTCGTAAAACGTGAAAAACTTACGGTTTTTTAATATAATGTCGCTCTACTATTAAAATAATAGCGTACAGTAAGTGCGATGTTGAAATTCAATGTTTTATATTAAAAGTTTGTGAAGAGGAAAAAGTAAAAAAAAATATTTTATGTAGAGTCGTAAACGTATTTATTTTGGCAATAAAAATCAAAACTTTATTAAATATACGAAATATTTTTCTTAATCTAGTAACTGTAAAATATAAATGTTTTTGCATCAATGTTTATAGTCTTGTAAGTGAACTTATATGAGCCTAAGTGTGCGAAAACACAATTTTAAATAAATTACAGCTATTCACATAGTAATTGGCTATTATTTGATTAGTTTAATAAAAACATATTAATTGCTTAAAAACTGTTACGGTTTAGCTAAAAATGTAGAGACGATCAAACATATTTTTATCATTAACAAAATCAACAAAATAGGTATTTAATTATGTACGTTTATGTACGTTTGTAAATTTTCTGATTTCTTAATTACAAATGATCCAGTTTTCACTTTTGTAATTATAAAGATAAAATATAATAATTTCTTTCATTACTTAGAAATGATGTAAATGATAAAAATATCATTAAAGTAAATTAACAGTTGCAAACAGAGTTTTCTCGTATTCTGTTAATTCAATTTCATCAAAATAGTGACGGTATTAAACAGACTCAATAAAATGAGTTATAAAACAATATTTTTTAATTGTAACATGAAAGCCGTGGAAACTTTTCTCATTTTGTATTTGGTCGAGGTTAAACTCAATACTTTTCTATTTTAATTACATTTAGTAACGTCAATATAGTAAGAACTCTACATACACGTATTTTTACTTTTAGTAAAAATAAAAGTAGCTAGAGTTTAGGAGTTGGTTTATTCACATTTTTTTTTAATTTATAAGTACAAATAAAAAGATAACAATGTATGCACTCGAAGTAGTTTTGGTTCACGTGTGGTCGAGCGAAGTCTGTTTCTGACTTTAACGCACGAGATCCCCAGTTCGATTCCCGGTTTGAATAAACTTATTGTTAATGTATTATGTACATCTGGTTACCCCATCAGGGATATAGGTGTGATGATATTTACTTATGTTATAAAATTCAACTAACACGATTCTAATGTATCTATTGTACTTACCTATAACTCGTGTGGAACTAATAGGTGATTATCAAGCTCATCTGATTTGATTAAGTGCCCTTAAAGTGGGCGCTGGGTGCTGAGATGTTAAATTTATGGGTCGCGCACTCGGGGCTTTTATTCATTGACATTAATTAGAAATAATGTGAAAAGGTCAAATCTTTTTAACTCAATAACGAGACACATCTGTTACATAAAGACAGCTGACTTTTATAACTCTCATTTTCTTTTCTTGATACGACTCAATAGGAGATATAAAATAAATAAGTGTGAGTCGGACCCGCGTGAAAAGAGTTCCGTACCTTTTATAGGTACAAAACGGCAAAAAATCACATTTTATTTTATGAGGACACTGTTTATATATTTATTTTATTCTCTTTTTAGTATTTGTCGTTAAAAATACATCATCAGTGAACATTTCAACTACCTATCTAGCTATCACAATATATTAGATATAGCCTGGTTATAGACAGAAAGACAGACGCACAGCAGGATCTTTGTTCCTAATAGGTTTCTGTTTTTAAGCTTTCGGTATGAAAACCTAACGAAAATTACGATATGTCGCACGCTTAGAATTAAAGTGACTTAACTCAAAATTTATGTAATACTCAATTTTACCATTTCACTCTAAATATAAACTTATATTGTAATTGTGTGCTCAAAAAGGTTAAGCGAGAAATTTGATAAAAAGCAATTGTTTGCGAAACACGAAAGATATATTATAACATGATGTATTTAATACAATAATTTTTGAAGACTTTCATTCTCATTTATCACGAATTGCATTTTTTTAATTCGGTCACTTTAATTCTAAGCCTGTGACGTGGTCTGTACAATAATATCTCTTAATATGGTTAATTAGAGAGGTATGTAAAGGTATTAGCTTTATTTTGTTTTTAATATTTCTTATTGTAACATAACAAGAAATAATACATCATCTGTGAAAATTTCAACTGTCTAGCTACCACGGTTCATGAGGTACAGCCTGGTGACAGATAGATTGACAGAGAGATATACAGACAGCTTAGTCTTAGTAACCCCTTGGAACGGAATCCTAATACAAAAGAATCCCTTAATTTTTGACATTAATTCGTGAGCTAACATTCGTTCGAAAAGAATGGAGTTAAAAACTGTTTATACATGGTGGGTTCAATATTGTTATATTCCTTTAAAATTATAATCGTAAAAGTAAAAGTCGTATATCGCCGCAATGGTTATTTAAATATTCGTAATATTTGAGATGTACAGATTAAAAAAAACTATGAATTAAATGAAAAACTATTAATATAGACATATTGACAAACGAATGAAATTAGAGTGTCTGTTTTTAATATTAAACTAAACGCTGTTAACTAAATGTATATGTACACACATTACATACACCAAAGTAACATTAATTACAATTTTTGTCTCTCAGTTTGTTCCAGCTAATCTCTGGAATGGCTGGATTGATTTTATTTTGACGGGAATTTCACATGCAGATAGCTGATATAATAAAGAGTAACTCAGGCTAATTTTAAGTTGGAAATGTATAAAGTAATTAACTAAAAACGCGGACAAAGTCGCGGGAACAGCTATACTATATTACGAAAGGCAAAAGTTTTGGATGCATTGATTGACTGACATATAAATGCATATGCGAACCCCTTAAGGTTAGAAATTTAAAATTTCCTTTTCTCCGTATGACGTTTCATAAACTCTTATGACGGACGGATAAAGGAAGGATTTTTCAAAATTTAACACCCACGAGGGAAAAAAGTTTGTATGTACCAAATAAACACTAAGGGCCTCTTACATCATGTCTGAGTAAAAGTAAGCTAATCGCTCAGTAAACTCATGAGTAAATACAGAAAGTAATTTCACAAAGCCCGAGTAACGTAAAATGGAACTGGATAAAGTCCGGTGAAGTTGTAAGAACCACTCGGTTAGCAACAAGTTAGTCCGTATCAAAAAAAAATGGAACTAATTTACTTGATAGTTTTAGCTGTCAAGTAGTGCTAATAATCCATCAATCAATCCATCAAAGAAGGGCTTTCTTTGTCCACCGCTGGATCCTAATCGACGCCACTCCATCTGGTCCTGTGCCTTCTGAATCCAGCGGTTTCCCGCCACCTTCTTCAGGTCATCAGTCCACCTGGTTGGAGGGCGGCCT
>DVZL01001341.1:0-18128 GCA_018236625.1 Lasaia peninsularis
CAATTGCGTGGGTACGGCTATTATTATTACTGCCGCCTCTAGTAGCGGGGTGCGAGGCGGTGATTCTGTGCTCTGTGCATAATACAGATGTTCCTCCTTACCTATACACGCCATAATCTCACTCAGTGCCAGTATTGCCAGACGCACGATATATTTCGCATATTTTGAAAAAAAATCCTAAACCACATTAGAATATATTTTTACATCAAGTGTTTCTACAACAATAATATTACGCAATGTAGCAATTTTCGTTTCGTATATGATAAAAAAAATGTTACTGTTAACTGTACCCAAAAAAATATTAGCAGAACTACGTGAGCGCAACCCTTTTAAGTAATGCTATATAAAATAAGTGGCAAATAAGTCTGTCTGAGCAAGATATTTTGTAGGCTATTTTTACAAAATAGTACGGGATTTAGTGTTGAAAGTACAAAATTTGACACGAAAATAAAAATGCAGCTTCTGGCAACGCTACTAGGCACTAGCCAATAGCCATATTACTAGTTTTTGCTAGTGCTACACTTATTATTAAAAGTGGATAAATAAGTATACTTTATAGCTTCTAGTTTTCAATGACTTCTAGTATTTTTCTGCTAGGGAAAGAGTATGTAAATTCAATGTTATTGTTTAGTGTAAAATGACTACAAATATAAAAGTAGAACCAAGTATCAGTGACTCCGAATGCTTTGAAGAAGTCACTGTTGAAATCAAAACGGAACCTGTTGACGAAGACTATGAATTTCCAGAAGAGACCGCGGACTCAGATGATGTAGAAACAGAGTTTCAGGATAGTCAGAGCGATGGGAGCCGTGAACACCCAGCAGACAACGTAGTTCATTTAGAGGTGAAACCGGATATTGAACATTTTCAAAATGGTAATTTTAATTCACGTAATCTAATAATATTGTCTCCTAGCGATCATTTTAAAATTAAAAATTCGGGTGAGTCGCTGCAGATCTCGCTTTTTATAAGCTAGGTTTAGATCTTATATCCAGTAGACAATAGTAGCTTGAATTTGACGCTGAGAAGAGTGTATGGAGCTCTTTACTATATCTAAAGCAAACTTCATCAATGTTTTGTAGTAATTGCTGAAGTAGATCGAAAAAGTGTGTGAAGAAATTATATTTAGATTGTATTACTACATACACACATGGTAAGAATAGAATATAAAATATTTTATTTCACATAGACCTTACATGCGTTTCTTGTGACAACAAGAACTAGAGTAGCAGAAGTTCTAAACAATTTACTTATGTTTTTTTTAATTAATTAGATATTTTTAAACTATTTAAATAATACAAATAACGTCAAGAAATATTACAAAAACCTTACACCAGTTTTTTTCTAACCTTGTCTCGACTTATTTTATTTATAATATTTATTGCTAAGTTATGCAGTGTTCAACAGAGTCAAGTTTAGTTTGTATAACTTTATAAACAAAACTTGACTCTGTTGAATTCTTCTGTGCTTCTGTTGAATCTTTGAATCTAGGAAGTAACTTTCTTCTTATTTTTTGTGCTTATTTTTAATTACTTAATGGTTGTTGCATAAACTTGCAGAGGTATTTTTTAAATTTAATATGTATTTATTTAATTTTTGTTGCTAATTTTTACCTGTTAATAACTGATAATATTTTGTTGGGTAATTTATTTATCAGAGTAGTAACTATTTGTTTGTGCTTCCCATAATAATTATTTACTTTTGGTACTAAATGTTATGATTTAATTACAATGTTATGTTATTCTCATGACTTATTGTAATAGTTACTGTGAAAGAGCCTTGGTAGATTAGTGGTATGCACTTCTGACTTTCAATTTGGAATTTCTGATTTTAAACCCCCCTATGAGTTTTCTAACTTAACACATTTCCTGAGTGTTTTTGTGCATTTATGCATTTTAAGGTGCATATGTACCTCTGCCTGCTCTCTCAGGATTTCAGGTCTGGGTGTTTATTAAACTTATTGTAGTATAGTATATAGTAGCTAAAATATGTATTTATGTATATAATTTTATATATGTATTAAATTATTTGTATGTATTAGTATTGTTGTTTAACAACCATAATTCAAGCAAATAATTTGCTTAATATGTGAAATAGTTTTAATGTAGTGTGAATTTTATTTAAGTGGAAATCAATTTGTGTCATTTGTTTAGTCCATTTATTTTTATTAAGAAATCTTTCTAAAAATTTCTACTTGATAGTCATAAAATAATAAATAAAATAATGTAAAAAGTAAAAAAAGGGATAGGCAGAGAGGTACATACTATTAGGCACCCATATACATCTCATGATGTGACTGGTAAATTAGTCACCATATCAAATACAAATTCAATCCCAGACAACCTTATAATTTTCAGATAAAAAACTGTCCCTATAACACATGTATTTTTTTTTCGATTATATGTGCAATTGAAACTACAATCAACATTGTTTTTCAATTGATCATCGTGCGTTTGTAAAAAAAATAAATACATGTGATATATTATTAAAATGTGTGTGATGTTTGTGTTTTTTTATGGAGCCCTCCTCTCCCTCTTTCGGGCCTCATGTGATTAATGGACGGCCCCTAAATTGAAAAAACTCATATAAACTTTGTACAAGACATTAAATAATCCACAAAAGAATAAAATCTCCGATGATACTTTGCGAACTTAATGAGCGGATTGTATAAAATGTTTACCCATAACCCCACCCTTCATACCCATTTGCTTCTACCAAGTACCATAAGTAATCATAAGGAGCCATTGTTGAAATAACCTTTTGATGAAAGTTATGAATTTTCAGAAGAAAATGTAGACTCGGTGGAAGTAAAAACAGAGTTCCAGAGCGAGGGAAGTAATGGTGAACATTCAGAAGAGGATTCAGTTCATATAGAGGTGAAACCGGACATTGCAAATTTTCAAAATGGTATGTTTATTTCACAACTGAAACTGTTAAATAAAAAATATGGACAAGACATCTTCAAATTGTATTATTATTGACTACCTCATTGGTCAATGGTTTAACCCACACTTCTAACATTGCCGATTGAATGCAAGGCTTGCCTAGTCTACTGTTACGTGAATTTTTTTTAATTTGTAGCATTTTATTTGGATATTGTACTGTCTGGATATTGTAGCCCTTGAAGTGTAAGGCGATAAAATACATTTGTCCCCTTGCATTCTCCTTTCTATATACAACTTAACACCAGTAAGGCGTTAAATTGTATATAAAGCACACCACTAAGTTCTTTGTTTTAAAATAATTGTATGTTTGTTTCACTAGGTTATTGGTTGAACAATATTTTTGTAAGTAATTAATATTTCTAGGTTATACTGTATCAAAATATAGTCACAATCAGTTCTGCTGTTGAAATGTGATAAAATAAAAATGTATTATTTTTTAAGCATAAACATAAATATAGTTAATATATGGCTAATAATAAATAATTGTTGTTTGTAACAGCCTGAACCTAAATTATTTTTGGCTTTTGACCACTGCCTGGGCAATGTGATTTCATCAATTGTTATACAGACACATTACATACTCAGAATTTCAGTATAATTGGAACTGCACTTTTATTAGAATGTGTTTACAACCTAAGTTATAATTCACAAACAAGAATGTTTTCTTTAGTCTTTAAGAGTCATATGTTAAATGTGGTAAGGTGTAAAGATGACATAAACCAGCAAAATTTTGTTTCAATTTCAGAAGCTTTGGAGCCATATGAAGATGACAATATTGTAGCAGCTATACAGAGGGACTTACAGTTGTTGCAGAAACCAGTAGTTGTACTAACAAAACCAAATGCTTCAGAATTAAAAAAATATAAGCAAATAAAAACTAGTGCCAAAGGAAAAGAAGCTAGAAAGTTCATATGTGATGTTTGTTATAAAATTTTCAACAGCAAAAAATGTTTACAGCTTCACGTAAACATTCACACACTACGTTATTTGTGCAATGTATGTAAAATATGCTTCAGTCAGTCGTCTCACTTGCGTCAACACAGACTGACACACACAGGAGAGAAACCTTACAAATGTGATGAGTGCGACATGTGTTTTAGTAGGTCATATGCATTGCGCCGCCACAGATTAGTTCATACCGGAACAAAGCAATTTAAATGTGATGTATGTTCAAATAGTTTTACTCGGTTATCTAGTTTGCGGCAACATAAATGGATTCATACAGGAGAGAAACCTTTTAAATGTGATTTATGTGATATGTGTTTCAATCAACCAGGTCGTTTGCGTCAACATAGATGGAGTCATACTGGGGAGTATCCATTCAAATGTGATGTTTGTGAAAAGTGTTTTAGTCAGTCAGTTCATTTACGTCAACACAAATTAATTCACACTGGAGAGAAACCTTACAAGTGTGATGTGTGTGAAAAGTGTTTTAGTCAGTCGGTACATTTGCGTCAACACAAATTAATTCACGCTGGAGTGAAACCGTACAAATGTGATATATGTAATAAGTGTTTCAGTCAGGCAGTTAATTTACGTCAACATAGAATGACTCATACCGGTGAGAAACCATATAAATGTGATGTATGTGAGAGGTGTTTTACTGAGCCATCCAATTTACGAAGACACAAAATGATTCATGCTGATAAAGAAAGGCTGGAAAAGAGTTTACAAGTTGATGTGACTTAAGTTATGTTTTTTTTTATGGGATAAGACGGCAAACAAGCATATGGCTCTCCTGATGGTAAGCGACAACAATGACCAATAAATGTAGGTGCATCACTGTCCTGCGGCCGGTTGATGTGCAAGTCTTGTTTGTGTTTATGTTAATTGCCATATAGATGTGATTTGAACCATGTTGATGTGGTTCAAACCATATAAATGTGATTTAAACCATTTCAATATTACTTATATTTAAACCATGTTAATGGTATTTTAACCATGTTAATGATATTCTAACCTTTTTAATGGTATTTTGACAATGTTGTAATAATACATCACATGGAAATAATTTGAATAAAGAACATTTCATTGTGATTTGCCTAAAACTATGCTAATGAGACTTAAGCCATGGTTTAAAAATATGATGAAATGATTTAAGACAAGTTAATGTTATTAAAACATGTTTATGCAAGCAAAACTATATCAATGTAAATTAACCATGTCAATGTGATTTTAACAATGTTAATAGGATTTTTCTGTATATTTAGCTATATTTTTTTAATTCAACCTAATGTGTAAAGTTATGCAATCAAACATATGGCAAGTAAATAATATAATTATTTAAAAAACATACAGTATACATAGGTTAAAACCTATATTGATATTGCTAATGTGAAAATATGCTTGTTTGATTATCTGTCTGAATTAAAGCCTAATAGTACCTGGACAATTTGTGATGGATTTAGGTATAAGAGTACACCAACTGAATGACGTAAGAGATGGTATAAGATATATAAGAATCCTGAGGGAGAATGTAGATATTTAGCACTCGGTCAAAGTCACCCGCATAGATAGTTAAGTAAGAAGTAATAAAATTGTTTTAAATTTAACAAAAACAGTTGTCGAGCCTGATTGTCTTACATTTCCATTTACAAGAAAATAAGATTTATTAGAATGGTACTACAATTACAATGGTATTTCATTATAAGAATTCAGACCTTAACTAGCCAAAATAACTACACTACTAATATGATCAATATATAGAATTAAATACTTTTCTGGTGGTAACCACCTGTAACTACTTCATCATTTCAGTTATGACTTGCTAACGTTTCACCATCACATTGCATGTGGTTTATGCAAGTGTAGATATGCCCGCGCCTTCGTCCATGTTGGAATTTAATTAAAATAAAGTAGTCTAAGTTACCTTTTGTCAGCTAGCTGCCAGTGAATATCCCGATAAAATAGGTGAAAATAGCCGTTGCAGAGATTAGTAGGAACAAATAGGCAGACAACAATTTTATACAGGATGTATTTTACAGCTCACCAATAACTTTGGTGGTAGATTAGATACATATCATACTTCAAAATTCCTTTTACGGTTCTGGCCCTATCAGCTGATTATCTGAAACACGTTGATACGCCCGAGTTATAACTCAGCTGTCTATAGGATGGTGAGCATTTAAATATCTGTCCATGTAAATAAGCATTCCATTAGTTGCATCATAAGACATAATCGTTTGTCCATACTCTAAAGCGCTAAAATACTGGTGGTTAACAGAATTGGATCTGAATGGGATTTTTAAAATCACAAAGTAGTGTCTAACATAAACAAACAGTAAAATAATGATAATAGTGAATAACCAATAACGACAAAATTAACGAAAATTGTACTAAATAAATTATAATTTTTAAACACATATTTTTATGCGCGATCGCTCTGAATTCAGAAGATACGTAAACACCACAAATGCCAGAATTAAACTATTCATTAATATTAAAAAATCGACTTTGGCAAGTCTGTAACATGACATTGATGTATGAAATGGTAGACGTGTAGGTACGTAGGTGTACGACATTGATAGGCTACACTTATTCCCGTTTTTCAAACCACATTATTATAATTATAATTTTGTTTTAGGGTTAATAACTAGATTACGATCCTTATATTATCATTAAACTAGTTGTTTTTTTTTTTTTCAAAATAAATATGCTACCACCCATTTCTCGAGGTCTTTACCTAGGAATGTGGATCTCCATGGACCGTGTGAAAGTAATGTCACATCTATACGATATATCAAACGTTTTTGTTGATTTTTAGGTAAACTGCTTTGGCGGCGTCTTCAACGTTTTGTTTTATTCTATACGGGTTCTTTCCCGCTCCCACAGCCAGGTGCAACAGTTCATTATGCTCATACTTGTGGTAATAACATAAACAGCTGACTGGAATAGTTTAATACTCTACACTGTTTTAAAACATGCTGTTTTTAGAAAAAAAAAATTATTTAGTAAGTCATTATTGAAATTTGTGTTTGATTAGATAGTAATAATGAAATGATATTGAAATCAATAAAAACATTGCAAAAAAATATTTATGAAATTTCCAACATAAAATTCTAACTACATAAGTACGGGAATCATACTCAGAACCCATGGTTTTATTTTTCGGTGAGCTGTCAAATATACCCTGTATATATACCTTATTTTAATATTGTACCTACTGTGTATACACATTCAGATCATTTATTTATACATATCAAAAAATCCAGATTGTCACATTGTAACCACTATAAAATTATTTTCTTTTCTTTTTTAACACTAACTGTCAAGGCAAACTTTGTACAATAAAATATATTTAACAATATATTCCAATAGTAATACCAGATATAAAAACGGTTATACTATTTCAGATGTTTACCACAAACACAATTTTCACATATCCTCCTAAGGCCTAAGCATTTTTTTCTTTAGGTTCTTTTATGATGTACTTTATAAGGAGATTATTGATGGATTAAATGTAGTTAATAAACATTTGACACTAGAGGGTTTTGGGATTTCTTTAGGGAGTAAATCATACAATGATATAGAATGATTGGTGCAGTTAAAAAATATGTGATCTACTGTCCCTTCTTCGCTGCAGTTACAAAGGGGAGAGTCTCTAATATTAATTTTATGAAGGAACACAGGAGTAGCTACATTTGTCGACACCAACAATTTATACTACCCTAACTCGAATTTTAGGTAAATTGTTTTTTTTTATGTCAAAGGCTTAAAATGTGGTCCTCTATATGTAATACTATCTGCAGGTCCAGGCAGCTCGTAAGAGGCGAGCACAGGGTCTATTGTCATCAACACCGTGACATTGACTAGGTGGTAGTCTTGCAACGACTCGCCCGGTTTGGTACCTACCACCGTCTTACCTATTCTTGCCATCAATAGCATTAGTGCTCGCCATTGTCGTGTTCTGGTCTGGAGGGCAGGGTAGCCGGTAAACATACACACGCAAGAGGCTTAACATCCCAGCCTCAGGTTGGCAACGCACCATTTCCACCTTTGGTGTCTATAGGTATTTCTTACCATCAGGAAATCCGTCTGCTTGTTTGCCTACCATTACCATAAAAAAAACCTTCGCAAACCCTCAATCTGTAATTCTCTGCAAATATTATTTCAGAGAATGCATTCTAATTTTTTTAATATGAGTAGACCTATTTTGTTTAATATATGTTCAGTCGAATACCGATGATATTTATATTTATGTTATCCGAAGTCAGTGTCAAAAACCTCTGAAACTGGCGTATTTGTATGAATTGAGCAATTAATGTAGAGGAAGTTCGGCAAGTAGGTACGTAGGAATTGTGATACCTGGCACGATATTTACTGGCTACCCCGCAAGTGACCTAGCGTAAAGATATGTATGTATATATTTTATTTCCCATATCGCCACTCTACAATAAGGACCTTACTATGTAGGTATCATTATTTCAGTAACTTATTTTTTTATTTTATTAAATTACCAAACTGCAATAATTTAATAATCTTAAGAATTTTATTCATACAAATAAATAAAATTGGAGTGTCTGTATGTAATTGAAATACTCGCTTTTAACTAAATACATAATATGTATGTTTACAAGGTACATAAACCTAAACAATTTTTTTTTAATATTTGTCAGTCTGTCTGTCTATCTGTCTGTCTGTTTGTACCAAATAATTACTGAAACGGCTGGACCAATTTTGACGTGACTTTCACTGGCAGACACCTAATGTAATAAGGAACGGCTTAGGCTACTTTTGTATTAGAATATTGTTTTAGAAATGTTAAAAAGAAAACGCAGATGAATTCACGGGTACAGCGAGTTATTAATAAAAAAAATATAAATTAAAATCGTTTTGTTAAAGAATTTTTAAATATAGCATCCTTGAATATAGCATAAAAGCAAAATTGGTTGGCTTATATTCATAAAATAAGAAATAAAAATTTTAAAACATACGGGACCATCCGCTAGTCGTTGGAGTCGCGCTTGCTCCACCGATTAATTAAACCGATTTACAATCTAAGTATGCTAATCTTGTTACAATCGGGCCACCAAATAACATAAACGAAAATAAATTGTAATTAAAACGATTAAAATCATTTCAAAACAATACACTTAACTTAAATACAAATACACGAACACACACACGCGCGCGTGCACACACGCACACACACGCACACACGCACACGCGCACGCGTTTAGAAGCCATAAAGAATTTCACACAGAAAGCATAACGTCTCTGAGTTGAGTTCATGTTTATTTCACTAAATAAAAGTAGCCTAGTTAATCCTATTACATCAACTGGCTAATAGTGACAATTGCATCAAAATTGGCCCAGCCGTTTCAAACAGCCTGAAGAAACAGATGGACAGACAGGAAGACTAAAAATCTAAAAAATGTAAATTTGGTACATTATGTACCGTTTATTTTTATTTTAATAACAGAGAAATCCATCTTCTCCTTGTCTATCTGTTGTATAATAATTAAATCAGTAATTTTATTTCGCTTCACCGTAGTTCGGTTAAAACGAGACAAGAATCAATCTTGTCTAAATGTTTTACAAAACGATTATATCTACTACATCGTAATTATATCTTAATGTGAAAGTCAGTTACATAAAACCATCTAAGGCCATATCCAAACTGGGCGACTACGCTATGTTTGAGATGCGATTAAAGTCGTGCTTGAGACAAAAATCGATATTTAAGTTGATATTTTATTATTTTGAGCTGTCTCAGTGTCGACATATCTTGCTATAATATAATGTTAAATAAATTCATCCTAATATATTAGTCCGCGTTTTTATATAATTGTTTTATTTAACACATTTCTAAAACAAAATTCTAAAATAAAAGTAAGTAGTTGAAACTTTTTCATATTACATTAGTCGTCTGCCAGAGTAAATCCTGTCAAAATCGGTTCAACCGTTCTAGAGATTAGCGGGTACAAACAGACAGACAGACAAAAATTACAAATAATAATATTCCGTTATAAGTACCTTGTATGTAAGTAGACGTATGCATTTAGTAATAAGCGTTTATTTTAATAAGCAAAACTAAATTAAATAAGAACTATTTAAATAAGTAGGCAAACAAACAAGCACTCAAATTATTTTTTATTGATTAAAATGTAGTAACAAATCTGAATAGATGACGCTGTGCATTTACATGTTATGTCTCAATTGATTAATACGTCATTGCCCATCACCTTCAGCATTCAATTCTATTTATTTGTTTAGATATTCATCGTTAAGTTATAATGAATATCACAAGTATATAATTTACAATTGTATGTATTTATAAATAATTGTATTTGAGATTCATTTCAATTTTAGTTTATAATATTATATTATAATTGTGACGTTTATTTTAATTTCATATAATTTTGATATTGGTTTTAATTTTAAAAAATTGTATTTTATGTAATTTAATTATTTCACATATTTAATATTATGAATGAAGAAAAATTAATATTGTACTAATTTAAAATCTTCCATTTCCGTGGGAAGAAAACCAAACACTGGTATCTCAATTTGTTTTTGATTTTTTGATAATTTTACTACTTGTCTACCCACATTAGTTTACAATAACGACTATAACGTCTCTTAACATCAATTGATATATGATCGTAAGTGTAGAAAAACGAGTAAATGGGTTTTGAAAGACTTGTGACTAGAATTGGCGGGAACTATTTTTAGTCTTTAAAAGTCCGATACACAATTGGAATTAATTTTGGTCTAGAGCTTTAAAAGATGCTTGTTGAGTCCAGTGTCTTATAATTAAATTTAGCGGAAACTGCATTCAAGCCTTAGTTATTCTCTAAAACATTTTGACTAATTTTTAAGGGTGTAAAGCACTTTTATTCATTTTGATATAAAATTTTCCCTTGCAGTTCTATGACTTCTTATTTAGGCCAGAAGATTATATAAAATTTAAAGAAATAACATATTCTAATCCTTGTGATCAATGTTTAGTGTAGTTAAGTTAAAAATCCAGATAATAATATATACTCCAGAGTTCTTGTGGGCTCATGATGTCTGTTGTCGTTTAATCCAAGCTTCACTTTATTTATGACGCACGCCAAAACATGAAATCTCTGCCTTCCAAGGAGGTTTTATATTCTATGCCATTAATTCTTTCATGCTCGTTACTTCACCATGTTCAGAGTGAATTTCGTATGAAAGAAAAAAACATTATCTATTACGCCTATAAAAATCATTCTCAAAACGCCTTGGTACTTCAAATAACGTAGTTTTTTGTTAATTATATCCATGGTGTCTACATGCCAGAGTTGTCTCTTACCATCAGGAGAACTGTGTGCGTTTGTTTTTGTTCCTTTTATTATCTCATAAAAAATGCGATAATTGTCGCAAGTCAATGATGTCGTTGGTTTGAATCTGGCCTTATTCTTCTCGACGAAGGTCAACTTCCTCACTATATTAATGTACACCCACGTAAGCGATTCCAGTTTATTAAATCATTAATAAAAGAGCTGTTAAGTTTAATTAATTTCACTGTCACATACCACTGCGTGATTTGGACTAACGAGACTTTGTTCAAAATGGAAAGCACTTTTAGTGTTCCGTACTCAAAGGTAAAAAACGGAACCCCATTACTAAAACTCCGCTGTCCATCCGTTTGTCTGACTGTCTGTCTGTCACCAGGCTATATCTCATAAACCGTTAAAAATATTCACAGATTTCAGATGTCGCAATAACAAAATACTAAACTAAAAACAGAATAAAATATTAATGTACAAAGGGTGCTCCCATATAACAAAAAAAAAGTAACAGACTTTTTTGCTTTTTTTACTCACTAAATATATTAATAGTTGTTTAAGGCATGTTTTATGTATTTGATACTTTTTATTTTTTTCAATATATCTAAAAGTGTTGGAAATAAATCCACCGAAACTTTGCATTAAAAAAATTACCATTTTTTTATTATTCATGTTCCCGAAATTTTATTTTGTTATAATAATAAATAACTATACTCTGACAAATTACACAAATCGATTTAACCCCAAAGTGATTGAAACACATGCTTGTACTATGAGTGTTAAACAACGATATTAATACATATTAATACTAAAACAGATACCAGAATAAATTTAATAAACACCCAAAACCCGGAAATACAGACATCTGTGTTGGTCACACAAATGCCCGCCCCCTTTGAGAATCGAACCTAAGCTTCGCAGTTGCTTAGAAGCTTTGGACGTGAACGCTAACTGCCCGACCAACAAACATAAGGATTCTAACTGATTGGCCATTTAAAACTATTGTATAAAACAGTGTTTTTTGTCTTTTTTAATTTCACGACCCCTTTAAGATTTGAAAAATGTTGTCGATCCCCTTGTATCATAGAAATGCAAATAAATAATAAAATGTAATAAATAACCTTTAAAAGAAAATAGAATTTCGATAGTCCAGATTCGAATCCCACCATGTACCTATGAGTTTTCCAACTTAAGCACCTACATTTTCTGAGTGCTCTTCCGGTGAAGACAAATATCGTGAGTAAAACTGGGGATTTCTGCCCAATATGGCTTTTTTATGATAATGGAAGGCAAACAAGCAGATGGATTTTCTGATGGTAAGAAATACACGTCGCCTTCTAGGACTAGGAGAAAGGTGGAAATGGTGCGTTGCAAACCTGAGGCTGGGATGGTAATCTTCTTGCGTGATAAAGTTTACCGGCTATCCTACCCTCCTAACCAGAACACGACAATGGCAAGCACTGACGCTATTGTGGCAGGAATAGGCAAGGCGGTGGTACCAATCGTTGCAAGACTACCATCTAGTCAATGCCACGGTGTTGGTGACAATAGACCCTGTGCTCGCCTCTTAAGAGCTGCCTGGGTGGAAGGCAGTTGGCCTATTCTACCACGGAACCCGGACCAACACGGACTTACCACATGTCACACGGCGAGTGACGATATTTATTATTTATTTTTTTAAACATAGAACCTTGGCTATACCATGCAATCAATCCCGGACGTGGATAAGGTCGTAGTAATGCTTGGCGACCACTACGGGAATTTCACTTACCCACAGATTGAAAAACATTGGTCTAAATTAATAAAAAAGACGTTATAATTATGTCCGTTAATCTCCCCGAGCCACAGATGTCGCTGTGTGTTCCCCATTCACATTCCGCTTTCCGATAAAGAAGTGTATCTCTAAACTAAAAATAATTGAGTTAATTGAACTGATATTCAAATTAGAGCAACGTTATTAGAGTCACCACAGTTCTGGTATTTCCCGGAAAGTAGTGTCAGTAGAAAATGCGAATAAATATTATGGCGTCTAAAATATCTACAAATTAGTTTTGGAAACCAAGTAATCATTATACTCAAATTCAAATTTCTTTTCTTTCTTTCAAGTTTCTAATCCTGTAGAGTACATATGATGAGTAAAATTTACATAATATTTGGGGTACAATTTTCTTACTTATTTAAAAGATACAATTATTGACTATACAATTATTGAGCTTCAATTTATTTAAACAAACCAATTTTCCCGATGATTAAAATTCCGATTAGTTGTTGATCTGCGATTTGTTTGCGATTTATTGCGATGAGTTTGTTTCCGGAACAAATTTTCTGTATCAATTATACCATGAAAACTCAACAAACACGCTATTTGACATTATTTTGCATTTTTAGGAACAGCCAAGGTTAAGGTTAAACTGTTAATAATAATGTATTGTTTATGTCAAAATCGTATGATTATTATAGTGATAATAGACCAAGATTATGTAATAAACGAAACTGGAAGGCTAATATTATGCTAGTATATTTATGTGCTTTAAGAAAGTAACTGAATATTACGATAATTACATTTTTTTTTGTTTTAAAATAGGTGTTTATGTTTGTATGTATGCGTAGTTTTCAAGGTAAATTGTATAATCTTGTACTACTAGCTAAGATTTGGGCTAAACGATATTAAGCCCCAAGATGTGACAGGTGGCAGTCCGTCGTCATATCGAGCATACATCCAATTTTAACCAAATGGTTTTTAGATAAATTTAAACTGCGACTTCGTGCGACAAAGTCTACAACTACGACAAAGACACCAACTACGATTTTTTTAAATAAATAAATATATCCTCTTGTCGGTCTCTAATTGAATGTGAAGGTGGACACCCTAATAACATATCCACTGACAAGTTTTGAGATCATAAATTACTACAATAAACAGTGGGACTTGTCGCGTGTGACGCAAGTCGTTGGGATACAACAATTATTATTGATTACCTAAAAGTAGTATTTTCATGAAGCTTAAGATTCGTGAATTATTGAAATTCATGTAAATACATATTCAGCAACGTTAGCCAATGGCAATTCGTCAAATAAAGTGCACAAGTATTTAAAATAAACAAATTAATAAGAATCGAGGTGGCTCAGTGGACTACGTACCTACTTCTATTTCAATAGCCCAGGTACAAACCCCACAATGTAAGTTTTTCTGACTTAAATACATTTTCTAAGTGGTATTCCTGTGAACGAAAACACCGTGAGGAAACCTGGGATTTGAGCCGATATGGCGACAGATTTGCCACCTGTCACATCATGGGACTGTCGACATCATTATATTGTCCGTTTTAGATGTTTATACACCCCTGTCTACCCTTTCGGGGGTATGGTCGTGACGATATTTAAGTACTTAAGTATTATTGAAGAAATAAGTGTATCGTATATTTTTAATGTTGCCAAATTTTACTAGATGAGCTTAAGTCCTTATCTAGAAATGACTTCAAATTGCCACTGTTTTGAACTAGATGTATTAAACTCCACTAATAGCAGCAGCTTACGCTCGTGCCGAAAATTAAAAAAAAAATAACTCTCAACTGTCTTAAAATCAAATTTTCTGAAAAATGATATTTTCTACAAAAAGTTACCAACGATCGTTCTAATTCATTGATTTTTACTTTATTATTGTATTTTCACACAAATATTCGAACTATCAATAAAAATATAAAAAAAATCTGTGATATTAGAAGGCAAAAAAGCAGACGGATTTCCTGATGGTAAGAAATACACGTCGCCTATAGACACCAAAGGTGGAAATGGTGCGCTGCCACCCTGAGACTGAGATGGTGAGCCTCTTGCGTGAGTAAGTTTACCGACTACCCTACTCTCCAAACCAGTACACGACAATGGCGAGCACTGATGCTATTGTGGCAGGAATAAGTAAGGCGGTGGTACTAATCCGGGCGAGTCGTTACAAGACTCTACCACTATATATGTTTTTTGAAGAAAACAATTAAAATGTCATGTTTAAAAAAATTATCACAGAAAAGTTCCAAACTGGTCGATTCGAAATAAACAAATATTGAAAAAGTAATTTTACATTCCGAACCAATATTTATATTTATTTCCTCTGTTATCTTGATACGTTTGAAATATATTCATTGATAACTTTCTGCGTCGTATTTTTGCTAGTAAAAAAAATTACAAAATAATGAATTCCATAGATAAAACAAAAAAACTTGCAGATGTAGAGGCGGTGATTATAACTTACGTTATGTAAATCGAAGTGTTTTCAACCCACAGGCAATAAAACTGTTGTTTAATTGCCACCCTAAAAACTTGATTTTATATTGTATTTAGGAAGTTACATTAAAAAAAAACAAGTTTATATAAGTCGGTTGTTAACAAATTGTCAGTGATAAAAATAGCCAGTAAATGTCGATTGGCTCTTACTATTGTCCCATCAAACTCGAACTTAATTCTCGAATCGATTCCGTAGTTTTTATGTTCACTGTTCTCTGTTTCTGTAAGATTTTACTGTCTTTTTGCTTTATAAATAATATCTGTAATCGAGAGTCGTCGGTGTCAGACTATGAAAGATAAGTTCACGGATTTCTTTCAGACCTGGTCGCGGGGAGTTTGTCGTATCTTCTCCTGACTGGTTAGGCTTGGAAACGGCGGTAGTTTATGCTAGACAGGGTTAAAATAAATATTTATGAATAACAAGATAATTAGTATATAATAAATACTTTTATACTACATAAGTTAAAAGTCAATATGATATAAACCCATAATGTAGAAGTGCTTTGAAAACAACCATTTCGCCATCTTGGTTGGTTCACCATATTAGATTTAGTATAATGTACCTTATCGTGCATTGTCATCTAAACTAAACGTGTATACAAAATTTCAGCTTAATCGGGTGAAGATATCTACTTCAAATTGAATTATAATATTCCATCCGAACATACATACATTAAAGCTTTTAATAAATAAATATAAATTATGTGTTAAAATATCGGAACACATTTTTAGAATTTTCATCTGTATTTTTTGTCTTTTTTATAAAACTTACTTTTATAAACTGTCCCTTAATTTTTTCCAAATCGTAAATTTTATAGTTTAGAAATTATAGACCCAGTTAAATCCCAGTATAAATGATCGATCTAAATCTCTTAAATTGAAACTCGGAATGGACAGGAACCTGGAATGGACAGGATCTTACAGGTCATCTTATTCTTGGCTTTTGAATCTCTTTGGAAATGACATAGTATATTATCTATTATTGCAAAGGGATTGAGGGGGTGGAAATAGGGGATGAAAGTTTGTATTCTAACAAGTCACTGTCAAAGACAAAAACGATGATACTTTATATTTTAGCAGTATGTAAAGTAGACGATGCCGCGGGAAACAGCTAGTTCATAATATTTAGAACACTTCTTCAATTAATAAAGTTACCTAATAGTGGTAGTAAGAATACTATAGTGCTATAATATATCGAGTATGATATCCGGTAACACATCATCATAATCATCATAAGCGCTAATTCCGGATGTTCCTCACATTTGAGCGTGTGATCCCCGGGTCCGCTTTTCAACTTTTTACCCGGTTATGTGTACGGGTTGCTATAAATTACCTGAAATAAGTTTGTGTTTGATTTCTCGTTATTATTTTTATAAAAGCTACATTGCACGGTAGCTAAGTTATAGTAAGGTTAAAGATTCTTAATATCATTAATACTCATAGACTGTTACAGAGTAAAAGAGAGAAATACATTTTCGTCAATTTATTGAACTAAAAAATTATGTTTTTTTTCCTAATTTTGAGTATTGATAATCAACTCTAAAAGAATCAAATAATAAACGTATGTATCACTAGATTAATCGTAAATTAATTTTGTTATCGAGTAGTCTAATTCGATTCCAAAGTAGCTCATGGTAAGGCCCCTTTATTAAATATGCTGTAATAAAACAAGTACGTTTGATAAAACATAAAAGATATCATTCAAACTGTTAAAACATAGTTATAACTTACCGCGATATATGAAAATATTGTGATAGATACTTGGTATCTACAAAATATACCTGTAGCGGAATACCTGGTAGCGGATATATCAAGTAATTTAAAGATACGACAAACATCCCCTCTCTGGTATAACGGCTGTCTCCTGTTAAGACCGTTAGCCACGTAAGGGTTCAATTTCCAGGTCGGGCAACTTTTCTTAAACGTTTTTCAGATTATTCTGAGTAAGCATATAAAACTGCAGTTAGACGAGACGAAAACTTTCCTGCGGCGACTGCGCGGCGGTCGTGCTGTGGCCGCGTGCTCGCTGTTCAGCCATAGCAAATTTATGTTTTATTAACTGGAACACAGATTTGAAATTCTTTGTAAGAAGCTCACAAAACGGGCGCCGCGCTGCGGCCACGATGACGAAATTCATGTCATATAACGCCGCCCTTACATTGCCCGGGATTGCAAAGTACCCGAAGTGGCGATAAACTTACCTACCACCACCATCATGGGCCCTGGATCTTTTTTTTAATATTACATTTTTTTATGGGATAAGACAGCGAACAGGCGCACGGCTCTCCTGATGGTAAGTGACAACCGTGGCCTATAGACATCACAGATGTTATAGGTGTGAGGGCGCAAGTGTCCCCATGTTGACATCGAGCTCTTAGTTTAAAATATAAAACAAGTGTATTTTGTGTAAAATATCGTGAAAAGAGACAGAAAAGTAGTGAATTTAATCATATCGTGATGTCATAAATAAGTAATCAATAAAATAAGTATACTTCCCGTCACGAGAAGCAATAACTTCTTTTACCAAGAAAATATTTTTACTGCGTGACAATAATGAACTGACCATATGCAATCGAAATAAAAATATTTACGGGTTATATGAAAGTAATAACCTTTTTAATTTAGTCTCATATTATTGGACAACTATCGT
>DVZL01001342.1:0-18124 GCA_018236625.1 Lasaia peninsularis
TAATTAAAACTTTTGTTTTGTAACAACTTTTAAACACATATTCGGCAAATAAATAATTTTCATTTCATTTCAAAAAACTTAAGACAGAAGGTCCCTTAAGTAGGGACTAAATAAACTAACCGACTTGGTATTACATCGATTTCACAACTTTTTACGGTAATAAAAATTGAGTTGCTAGATTTGGATTTTTTACAGGATGTTTTTGATGGGATTTTTTTTGAGGCCTTCTCGGACCTCTGTTTTTTAGTAGATAATAATGATCTACAAATCGCGGTCAATCTCAGTTAACCCTTCACTGGCCCTGGACTAAATAATTAGCAACGCTTCAGTTACGCCTTTGTATTGAATGTTTTAAGGCGATAATTATTACATTTTAGTCGAAGCAGCAACATATCTTGTGTGTTCTCTAGCCATAACGACTGTTTCTCTTACTTAAATCCTTTTAAAATTATACCTACCAGTGGTGGAATTTTTTCAGCTATCACTCAGGTCTTCTTCGTCATTATCCTATTTCTATGTCAGATGAAATCATGTATGGTGGGATCAGTTACCTCATCCGGAAAATTTGACAAGGCCCTACCCTTGTTTCCGCACACAAAGGGTTAAAAACGTAACCCTGTTACTAAGACTTCGCTGTCCTTCTGTGTGAACGGTCCCCACAATGAATTTTTGGTCGTTTTTCGACCTCTTAGAAAGAGTTCCCTTCGTGTGCGAGTCTGATTCGCACTTGAAGGATTTTTTATGTAAAGCAACTGCCATACCACTTTTCCTAACCAGAAAGGAAATATTGCACACATTTACCAATTTTTGGGTCGAATTTGTACACACAAATCTGGGTTTCCTGACGATATTTTCTTTTACTGTAAAAGAACTCAGGAAATGTATTTAAGTCAGAAAAAAAGGGGTTTGAACTTAGTCTACTATCAATCCTCATCACCATGAAGAAACCGTAGAAGATCATTCAAATATGGTGTTGCATACGAATTTACTTTATTATTAACATTTAAATGCCTAGGCCCTAGGGCAAATCCGCTTATGTTACTATATAATGTCATAATTATAACGACTTAGATACTCAATATAATATCGTTAATTAATTTTTTTATGGAATAAGGAAGCGAAGAAGCACACGGTTCTCCTGATGGTAAGAGACAACCGTGGCCTATAGACACCATAGTTGTTGGAGGTGCGTCGCTGTCCTGTGGCCGGGGTGTCAGGCGTAGTGTGCAAGTCTACCGGCAACCCTACCCTCCGGACCGAAACACAACAAAGTCACTGTCATAGCGGCAGGTATAGAAATGGCAATGGATCCAACGCGGGCAAGTTGCTGCACAGCACTCTACCATCTTGGAAGAGGTGGTCTTGTAGGCAATGACCTTAATAACATATGCTCGCCTCTTACGAGCTGCCTGGTAGAAAGGCAGATGATATTCTATACTATTCTACACAGAGACAGAGAACCCTGGCAATATGTACACACGCTGGGCTTATAGGTTCACCATCAACTTCAGCTGATCGTCACGGGTGGTACAGTTTAGGTAAATCTTTATTAGATTGCCTCGTTGGTCGATTGGTTAGCGTACACGCCCAGTGCCACAATACCTGCGATGTTTGGGTTCGATTCCCGATGATGAACACAAATGTTTGTTTTTCAGGGTCTGACTGTTCATTTTATTTTCATATTTGTTAAAAATATAAGTATATATTTATTTTATATTCTATTATTAATTCATATAAAAAACAAATATTGTCACACCTCTTTGGAAGGGTAGGTAGAGGTATATATTTATACACACAATTATCAGGTGGCAAGTTCGTCGCAATATCGGGCAAAAATCCAGTCCCAGGCTACGTTATATTCTTTAGATAAACTGAAAAAAACATATGTATCGTGGGTATAAACGATATATATTTTTTAAGTAACAGTGATCCAAGAGAGGTTCATATTAATATACTTTATAGTAAAACAAGTATAACATTATAGTCTTGACAAGTACTTAAGGTGATATATGTACACAACAAAGTATATAAATAAGTACATAAATAAATAATACCTACATAAATGTTTTTAACTTTTGTAAGTACATTGCATGTTTGTTATGAAAGACTAGTTTTTAGCTAGTGTAAAAAAGGCAAAGGTGATTGATTGATGTGTACCTACACCTACAGGACACATCAATCAATCACTTAGGACTAGAAACTTGAAATTTCTGTGTAGTCGCGAGAAAGGTATAATGGTATGAGTCAACCGTGGCCCATAGACACCATATAATATGTTGCAGGTGCGGCGCCGTCTGTGGTCGGACGGTCAGATCCTATGTGCAAGTCTACCGGCTACTCTATCCTTCAGACTTTAACACGTCATGTCATTAGTTGCTGCACAGCACTCTACCACTCGTGGTCATGTTGGAAGGGACCCAGTTAACCTATGTTTGCATCTTACGAGCTGCCTGGGAAGGGTCAGCTGATCTATTCTATAGGAGGGACCCGGACCGAGACGGTGTTTTTTTAAAGTAAGTAAATATCGTTACCTACTAAACAGTTAAAATATTAACGTTCACTATATTTTGTTTGTTTACAAATAACTGAAAAATAATGTTAACCCAACTGTCATTGTTAGCGGACAGGATATCGTTGAAAATCTAAGCAAATAGCTTTTAATTCTAATAGTCCCGACTTCTACTAAACTCGAGCCAAGTTTCGGATTATTGCTTATCTATACATTTATACAAATAAATAAAATTGGAGTGTCTTTATGTAATATTAAAATAAGCGCTTTTAACTAACTTTTTATAAGGTACATATAGGTACCGAAATAATATTTTTCAGAACTTTCGTCTACCTATGTTTCTATCCGCCAATCTTTGAAACGACTGGACTAACAGCTGATGTAATAACAAATAGCTTAGGTTACTTTTATTTAAGAATTTTATTTTATAAACGTATAAAATAAAATAATAAATAAATACGCGATCACAGCCAGTAATAAATATAATTAAATGTTTTGAAGCAATTATCTCGCTTTAAGCAAGTGAACAGTTTAGAGGTCAGGACCAGACTTCGTGGACAGGTTTACTGGCAACTCCGTCCTAAAATTGTACGTATTCTTTTTTAATATTTTTTAGATTTCGACTAGATTTCGCTCGCGGCTTTACCCACGTGACTAGCAAACTTACAAACAAAATCTACGCGAGTAAATAAGAAAACTAACGCATCCAGTTATCAAAACAAGCCAGTTGTTTGACATAAAGAACGTGTTTAGGTGGTGGGTAGGGCTGGTGGGTATTCCACACTGGTCCTGGGGAGTGTCCTCCATGCATCGGTTTCTCACAAAGTAATTTATAATTTTTGCTACATTTGTAAAAGTACGTAAGTAAATGGCGAAATTTTGCTTCGTATTGTAATGATATTGTAGGAATTTTTTACTCAATGAAAACACGACTAATGGCCGTTTTCAATAACCTATCAACGATAAGAAATAGAGCTACCGTAACCAGGCAACCACTGTTATTAATAAAAATATCTTAGCAACAAAACTCTACTAAGCCTAAGATAGGTTATTGAAAACAGCCATAAAACGTCATTTTCTGAAAATAAAACCTAGCTATTTCGGTTTATCGCCTCGAAACCCCTAAAATACAAAATTTCTAGAAAATCTTTCGAGCCGATTCCGAGATGGTTGATATAGTGACTTAACTCAAAATTTATGTAATACTAGATTTTACCATTTCGCCATAAATATAAACTTACATTATAATTGTGTATTCAAAAGGCTAATCCACAAAATTTGTTCAAAAATCAATCGTTTGCGGAATATGAAAGATATATCAAGATGTATTTAATACACAGAGCACAAAATCACCGCCTCGCACCTCGGGCCGCATGGCGGTAATTCTGTGCTCTATGATTTAATACTATAATTTTTGAAAACTTTCTTGCTCATTTATCACAAATTGTATTTATTGAATTCCGTCACTTTAATTCTAAGCGTGCGATATATATACAAGAATGGCTCGTACAGGCTGATCGTGTGGACTATAGGACATCTAAAATCATCGAAAAGAAAAAGTCCGGTGAAGTTGTAAGAACCACTCGGTTAGCAACAAGTTAGTCTATATCAGAAAAAAAAATCGATAAAAGAAACTGTGTGCGTTAGACTCAGTAGCTTATACGTAATATTACGGATCTACAATTGTAATTATAAATACACATTCTTATCATCGTTATAAGAGATGTGTTTCCGCGTAGAACTGATTGGAAACACGAGATCTTAGTCACAAGGATACAGGAGCATTTTTTTAAAATTCGTGATGTAATCTGGAAAATAGACAAAGATAAAAATATCAGGCTTTTTTATGGGATAAGACAAGCACACGGGTCTTCTGATGGTAAGAGACAACCGTGGCTTATAGACACCATAGATGTTGTAGGTGTGCCGCTGCCCTGTGAGCTGTGGTCGGGCTACCCTAGACATCGGACCGGAACACGATAATGTCATTATGTGGGGTAAGAATAGATAAGGCGGTGTATCCCGGGCGAGTTGATGTCATGTTGGCAGTGACCACGTTAACTTGTTCGTGTTAGGCCTGGTGTGCAGGTCTACCGGCAACCCTACCCTCTGGACCGAAACACGATAAAATCATTGTCATAGCGGCAGGTATAGGTAAGGCGGTGGATCCTTATCCGGGCGAATTGCTGCACAGCACTCTACCATTAGTGGTCATGTTGGTAGTAACCCAGTTAACCTATGCTCACCTCTTATACTAACTACTCGGTAGGAAGGCAGTTGGTATATTATACACAGACGACCCGGACTAATATGGGAAAAACATACATTTTCTAAAAATATCTGATTTATCTTTAAAACGCTTTTTAACGCGAAATGTTTTTGACTTATTACTTTGTTTGTTCGTGGATAAAATATTAAGCATCAAATTACGTTTTTTTACGCATTAGAAAACATCTTAGATGTAGGGAAAGCAATGGCTTCGCGTATGCTAAAGGCCAAGCGCAGTCGCAGCCAAGAACGTGGTTCAAACAACATAAAAATATAAACAGACACTGTCACTTGATTTTCCTGGTGCAATGTCCCTCAGTTAAAATACATCTGTTGCGTAAAGCGAACGTCAAGTTATTGTAATTATTCGCGATAAGACCTGTGTAAGTAATTTAAAATCTTTAAAAATATTAAAATAAAATATAATTTATTTGTCTTTTGTCACATCACCTAATATCTTCGTCTGATAGGTGCATAAATATAGTACATCTGACTACCACTTCGAGGATAAGGGTGTGAAGGTATTTATTTTAATTGCCTTTAAAATTTTGAAAAACGTGGGAGTCCCTCCCACGTGTTTGAAAAACACGATGTAAATTGTGTATAATTAAAATATTTTTTTAATTGTACGCTTATAAATGGATAATTCTTTGTAGTTTTAAGATATTATCCAATTTTATCTTACAATTACTTTGTAATAATAATATATACAGCTAGCGTCGGTTTGAGGCTTCCCATTTATGATTAATTATCATCAAATACTTTAGTTCTGTTTAAGATCTCCGATCCCAATGTCTGATTTTCATAAAACTCTATCATAATAAGCTAAGATTTATGAGTTTATTTTCTGACATATTTTTCGTAATATTTTTTACCTTTAATATATATATTTTATTTAGTATAATATATGTAAATATATATATATTTTAAACCCAAATATTACAATTAATAAAATTTCGGGTTTTATTTAGGTAGGTATTTAGGGTTTTGTATCTATTTTAGTTACTAAAGTCTGCACCAAAATATTTATTCTTATTAATTTTGCTATGCTACGCTTTTGAGATATTTTTGAGTCAAAGTTTTAATAAGATTGTTTAAATGCATCAGATTGTTTTTTTTTTATTTTGAAGGTTGGCGTGACGTAAACACAAATTTGTGCTCAAATCGTAACGAAATTTTTGCACAAAATCCAGTTCAGTTTTAAGACAGGTGGCAGACATGACGTGGTTTGATTATTAACCAACATTTCGATATTACTATTAATAATAATATTGCACACACTCCTCGGATAATAAAAAAAATCTAAAATCACATGTTTTTTAACATAAATACAACACAAAATCACATGTGATCTAAGATTTTTCTTATTTTATAACAGTTCTACTTATCTTCCAGTTTAATAAGATCCTTAGTAAACAGATTCTTTTATTATTCAGTTTAAGATGACCTAACATTTAAAAATATAAGTAAATTCCGTGTTTTAACTTGTGGTAATTCCATATTTACCATTTCTAGTAAAATCGTTATGGCTTCTGAACTATAAAGTTTACGACGTGGTCAAAATTACGCTATGGCTTGTAAACTTCGTTTTATTTAACTTCGTCAATAAACAAAATCGACTGTGCGTTCCGGAATTACAACCAAATAAGACCTTATAACCTACATCGGAATATAGGCTACCCGCTAGCCAAATTTCGTCACGAACGGCTTAGTAGTTTTAGCGTAAATCGCGTCCGGATACAGAAAGAAAAAAATTCTAAAAAAAAATAAAAACGTATAACTGTTGCCTGTTTTAAGTCGCCTCGGTCTATTTTTTATATTTTCAATTTACAGAATTTAGTCTCCTACAGTTTTATTACATGTACTCGTATAACAGATCAAAACTCCTAGATAAATACTCCGTGTTGGTCCTGGCTCCGTTGTAGAATAGGCCAACTGCCTTCCACCCAGGCAGCTCGTAAGAGTCGAGCACAGGGTCTATTGTCACCAACACCGTGACATTGGCTAGGTGGTAAAGTCTTGCAACCACTCGCCCGGATTGGTACCACCGCCTTACCGATTCCTGCAACAATAGCGTCAGTGCTCGCCATTGTCGTGTTCTGGTTTGGAGAGTAGGGCAGCCGGCAAACGTACTCACACAAAAGGCTTACCATATACTATATAATTTGGTATCTATAGGCGACGTGTTTCCATCCATCTTACCATCAGGAAATCCGTCTGCTTGTTTGCCTTCCAATATCATGAAAAAAAAGTAAGCCTTCCTTCCTCCACATTCATTACTCTCTTTGTACAAACACACTGGTTTTAGAGACACATTCGAAACTGCCTCAGATATCTAATATACGAGCACTTTCGTCGTGAAATGTCCACCGAGTTCTCCCCGGGTACCTACAACTATCCATATTTGTTTGGTTAAGTTTTTACATTTTATACTTTCCTTTATGCTCCCCTCTTAAAAGCTTCTGAGGTAGGGATGTAGTTTTTTATCTCAAAGACCAGACAGATATGTATTACAAAACTGGTTCGCTTTACACTAGAGAGTTTAGGTTTAGGCTTTTCCCATGTAAAAAAATAAACTAGTACAGCTCATGTGTGTGTGAATAAATGGATCCGTCCGTCCTTCGTCGGGTTATCGTAATTATATTATAATGCCATTATTATTTCGTACAAAGAGGGAACATAATACAAGGTCATTGTGTCACAAGTACCAAACAATAGTTTTCACAAAAAATTATGTATAATGTCGTATATGGTTGTATTACACCAATTATTTAAATGACAAAACGACATCTCTATTATAAATATCTGTATATACCTAAATAATATAATGCGAAAGTGGATGTTTGTATGTCCTGTTTTGAAGGCAAAACGCATGAAGGTTTTAATTCAGATGAAGTTTATACAATACGATTAGACCACAGATCAAAAGGTTAGCGTACGTAGACGTCTAACGTCATGGATACCGAAGAGGCTCGGATTCGATTACCGATTACGACGCCTACCCCTTTGTATGATATACGTCCTGGTCAGGCTACTCTAAGTCAGCAGTATGCTTTTTCGCTGTACAAATAAATAAAATTGGTGTGTCTGTATGTAATATTAAAATAACGGCTTTTTACTAAATGCATTTGTATGTTTACGAGGTATTTGTAACGAAATAGTATTTTATAGAATTTTTTGTTCCCGCTCATCTTCGTAACGGCTGGACCGATTTTGACGGGACTGGCAAATAGCTGATGTAATAAGGATTAGCTTAGGCAACTTTTATTGTAGTAATATATATTAAAAAAATTAAGCAAAATCGCGAACGAGTCACGGGCACTGCTAGTGTTTTATAATACAGCTTGCGCGATTTATTTTTAAGTATCGTCATCACTTTATATGTATATAATAATTAAATTTAAATCTAATGAAATCTATATGCATAGCGAAATCTCTTGTTGTCGGGAAGCAACTTATAATCGAAATCAAAAATATAAAAAAATATGTTTGTTGGACTTGGACAATACCTGAAAAATTTCCTAGCTAGACAGTCTAGCCTTTGCGGTTCATGAGATACAGTCTGTTGACAGACAGACATAGATATAATGGAGTATTAGTTCCATTTTAACAATTGGCCTACGACGATATTATCCTAAAAATGACGCAATATTCAAGATTTTGATAATTCAATTATTATACAGAAATAAATTTGATTCTTTATTTTTGTAGCTTGACTTGTTATCAAATACTATTTTTAAATGTATATTTTGTACAATCCTATAGAAATCCAAAATTTTATACAGTCCAATAAATATACAGAATTTTATACAATCAATAGATATCCAGAACTGATTTTATAAATGGTTAAAAACCACAGATAACTCGTCACGACGGTGTCCCCAGTAAGGGTTGGTAGAGGAGCATGCAGATTGAAAAACACCGCTGGATTTGGTGCTGAATTCTTGCGACGGCTTTACCATTTTTTTATAATAAAATATGACAATTATTCAAACGATAACACCATTCCGTGGTACTAATGCCAAGTTAACTATGAATAATATACAACAATTATATTATGGAAAGAATTAATTTTAATAGTGCATAATTACTAAAATATGGTAGCTGTCGGAAAAAATAAGGTATTATTATTGAGGCTTAGGTATGAAAATTACATGGAGCTAAGGACACGTTTACTGCCTCATATAATTATATAATATTTAATCACAGAACATTATTATTTAAATTAATAATTAATTAAAGAGTGAATTGTAGCTACTTCAAAGGGAAATTTTGAATAGCTCGACTCACTTTGCACAACTCAGTGCTTATCCCAACATTACTTTATGGAAGTTAATATAGAAGTCAGAAGCAGCATAGAAGTAGATAAATGCGGTGAAAATGCGTGCCTCCGCAATATTTGTGGGGTAACGCTTGCGGGCCGCATTCGTAATAGTGATGATTCTGAAAGAGTGGGATGAGAGAAAGTGTCGGTGTAAAAATAAGTTGGTGGATGCGAATGTGGATGGATTTAGGTATCCGGGGAGACTCTAGGTTGACATTCCACGACCAAATAGCTCGTATATTATCCGAGGGAGGAGTCAAAAGTCATGGCAACCGATGTGTTTGAATGAAGTGAATAACGAGTAAGTGTAGAATTCATAATACTTGGCACTCTACATTCTCTGCCTACCTCGCAAGGGATCTGGCGATAACGTAAATAAATAACGTGACAATTTGATTAATGAAAACGATTATTTTTCCGATCATATTTCAATGTTTAGGTTTAATTTTTAAGTTTGGACACTAAACATTTATCTCCAAAATGAATCAATCCTTGTCGAATTCCGAACTACAGACGACATTTTATATTTCATTTGATGTTGGTTATTTGTATTTCTAAGAATACAAAATTACAATGTCTGGTACCTATTATAAAAATACCATAGCATAGTATAAAATATTAAACTTTTATAATCAATGTTAAATCATAATTATTTACTTATTAAAATAAATAACACTACAATGTTACTTTGATACTACTACCTAATGGTTTTAATAATATTAGACTAATCTTTATATAAATAGTATAATGATATTATATAAAATATGTCATAAATATGTGAGGAGTTATCATAGTTTTAAAATAACTATGTGAAATAGTTAAAAACAAAGTTAAAAATCTTAAAAAACACACCACCTTTAAAATGTGATTTAAAGAAGATAAAGTCATCAGTATTCTCTTTCGGGTCTGGGTGTTCATGAAATTTATTCTCGTATATATAATAGGTATCTCTAGTATCGTTGACCAACACCCGTAACACAAAGGTATAATTTTCTTACTTTAAGGATAGATATATATTTTTTTAATTTATTTGGTTTATCAACGCTTGTATGTACAATAATTATATGTACAATTATTTTATAACTTACAAATATAATCACTAAATAAATTGTAACAAACAATAATTATAGATCAAAACTTCATGCGTCTACAAATAACAAATTATGACTAATTAAATGATAAAAATAAAAAAGTAAGAAAAAAACATCAGAATACTTGGAAAAAAAGGAAAGAAGAAATTTATTAACATAAAAGTAATTCCAGTAACACTTTACGGAACTTGTTAGGTGAATCGGCGTTTCTATGAGATAGAACAGCGAACAAGCACACGGGTTTCCTGATGGTAAGAGACAACCGTGGCCTATAGACACCACAGACGTTGTAGGTGCGCCGCCGCCCTGTGGTCGGCCTGTTAGACCTTATCTGCCGGCTGCCCTACCCTCCAGATCGGAACAATTGCGGATTTTTTTAGAAAATCAAAAAAAAAATTTCATGGAACTAAATAACTTTATTCTGTGATGTCCCATCTTGATTAATGACCTTTTGTCATCTTTCAGGCAGCATCATTATCCCACGTTCATAAAACTTCTGGTTTTTAGTAGCAAAAAACTGAATCTTAATTACTTAGTTACCAACCTTAATAGGTTGGCAACTAAGTAATTAAGATTCAGTTTTTATAGTTTAATAATTTATAGCGTTCTATTATTAACGCGAGCGAAATCGCGGGGCACAGCTAGTTAAGAATACAAAACAGTGTCTTAATTGATAAATGCAAATACAAGATTGTACTGTTTTTGCAATTTCATCATTATTAGAATAAGTAAGGACCATTAAACTGTCACGCCGCTTCTTGCCGTGACCCTCGTTGGATGGACTGAAGCACTTTGTTCTGAAACTAGGCTACGCCCGCTGCTTTAATTGCTTTAAATCAAACTATTACATTATTTTTTTTAATAGTGAGATTAGAGAGTCGGATTGAAAGAAAGTGTTGGTGTAAAAATGAGAAAGGGCATGCTCCGATGGTTCGGACATGTAAAAGGAATGAAAGATTGACAAAACAGATAGGTATACAGTGTGAAAGTGGATTGATATAGGTACCCAGGATGACCTAAATTAATATCCACGATCAAATAGCTGGCGTATTATCCGAAGGCGGTGTCAAGAGTCTCCGAAACCGGTTTTGTACGAAGAGAATGATAAACGAGGAGGAAGCTAGGCAAGTATCGTAACACTTACTCGATACTCTCTGCCTACCCCGCATGGGACCTGGTGTGTAGATATGTACGTATGAAGGTGTTTTGAAGATATTATCTCATTTTTTGTCACATACGCTGTCTAAAAATATAATTTAAATACAACTCAAAATATATGTTAGTATTGCATCGCAATCTCGAGGCGGGATTATACCTTTTGCTATACATCCATCAGCTACCTTCCAAAGAAGAACACGACAATAACGAGCACCGATGTCGTTACGGCAAGAAAAAGTATGGCGGTCACCATAATTCGGGGTCGTCTGGTTGCCTGGACTAGTGATCTAGCAATCCTATTCACATGGTCACGTCACAAAAGAGCGATGAGTCCGACACATGTTTGCCCTATTCAACTACGTTTCAAACTTCGTAATTTTTGACATTGATCGTAGCAAAACGCAAACAACTTCAACTTCGTCATGATGTCATTGTATACGACTTTTTGTCCCGACAAGTGGAATGAAAGGAATACATAAACTGAGGCAAACCGTGCACCGCCGTTAGTTATCGCCGATCAAACAGTTCTCTCGGCTTATGAGCGTCTTATATAGTCGTAGCCGAGAAAAAACTCTTAATAAATAAACAATTTCATCGAGCAATGAGCCTCAGAACACTATTCTATCTCCAGTAATCAGAACGCAACAAACCAAGCCGAGGTTGGATCTTCCGCGCGACAACCTTTTTGGGGTTCCGTACCCACAGGGTAAAAGCGGAACACTATTACTAATATGATTTTATTTATAGTAGTAATCTGTTTTAAAGATCTTTATTTTTTCAACCTTTTTTTGTTTATAAATTAATTATTCGTATAATGCTTTTGCTATAAAACAGGTTTGGCAAGGTTGGGTAAATGGCATATGACAATTGTACGGAAAATCAAATCTGGCCAGGTGCCAGTGAGACTCATGGATGAAGGGTTCCGTACAATTATTTACAAAAATAGCAAAAAAGTCACGTTTGTTGTATGGGAGAAAAACCTTTATATATTTATTTTATTCTAGTTTGAGTTTTTGTCGTTGTAGCGGCAACAGGAATTTCAACTGTTTAGCTATCGCGATTTAGGAGATACAGCTTGGTGACACACAGACAGACAGATGGACAACGGAGTCTTAGTAATAGGGATCCGTTTTTGCCTTTTGGGTACGGAACCCTAATAATCGTTCATGTATTAACATTTCTTATTAACAACATTGCCTTAGAGTACCTATCCGATTGACAACATAAGGAAGGACAAAATAATTAATAGTCCTTTGCGACTCAATCAAATAAAACTGATGGAAAAACAGCAAAAAAAAACACGAGTGCTGTATGGATGTATCTTTTAGCCTAGTGACGGACAAACAGATCGACGAACTGCTGAGTTTTAGTAATAGAGTTTCTCTTTTGATATAGGGGTTGGCTTAATTGTCTTGTTTAGTTAGGAGATTTAAAGGTGTCAGCTTTTACACAGACTGACTGCAATCTGACCTCTGCGACACAAAAGGGGAAACCAGGTCCTATTCTAAATTAGGTTGAATTTGAATACACAAACCCGGGTTTCCTCACGATGTTCGTGATGTGTGATCCGCGAACCAAGATAATTAAATGACCTTATATTGAAAGTAATCACCAAGTAAATTATTCATGGTGAAATATCCATCCATAAATATTAACATTCCAAAAAGGCCTCTCCCCATCACTTACAACTAACTACGTATGCTATAATATTTTTTATGTGTGTGTGCCCGTTAGGCAATAACAGGTGAAAATAAGGATCGAGACGCGCAGATGCAACGCGTCCCTTTTTATGTAGTTAATTTGTTTAGCGCCAATCAACATTACGTATAAACTAATTTACACACCTTAGTTTAATAACTTAATTATTTAGTTGAATAAAAAAGATTCGTTCTTGTTTAAGATTATTATTAATGAGAGATATTTTTAGCAATCTTTTAAAACATTCAATGATTATTAAAAACTGACATGCAAAGTTTATTAATTAAAATATATATTTTTTAATAATTTGGTATTAGGGAATATATTTTTAATACTCTTTTATTAGCTTGGGTTGTAAGTATGTATGTATGTATGTATGTAAGTATGTATGTATGAATGTAGCGGAATCTTTGAGCTTGCTTTTCGTCAGGTTCCAGTAGACGGATTGATTTGAAACTTTGCACACCTATCAAGGACCTATGACAATGCAATAATATGAAAACAGTTCCTCATTATCCTTATTAGGACCGCCAGTGTAATGTGTAATGTAATGTGTCAATAAATAAAAATAGAGCCGCGGCTCTCTATATGGTATTGCTTCGAAAGTATACCCTCTATTGGTCCAAATTTCAGCTTGTCGCTGATTGGACAATAAGAACGCTTTTCCATTGGTTGGCCAATTAGAAAAAATGAAAACCAAAACCGGTTTTAGTATAAATAGGCGACATTTTTTGTGACAATTACATTCGGTCTCCGACCAAACCAGCAACAATGAAGAAGAAACAACCAATGGGAAGAAGTTCTCTCTCTATCTACAAGCCTGAAAATAAATGAAGAAGTTTTCTTTTAATCGCGTTTTCTTAAAGCTTCACCAATCCAGCGCATACTACACAGAAAGTTTGACAATCTATGACCGAAATAGCTCCGAGGGTGGTGTCCAGAGTCTCCGAAACCAGCGTGTTTGTATGAAGTGAGTAATGAATGTGAAAAGAGTTAGGCAAGTATAAAGTAAAAATAATTAGGCAAGTATAAAATAAATAAATAAATACTACTGGACAAATTACACAAATTAACCTAACCCTAAAGTAAGCAAATTAAATGCTTGTGTTATGGGTGTTAGACAACGATACTAATACATAAAAATACTTAAATACATACAATAATAAATTTAATAAACAACCAGATCCGGAAATGCAGACATCTATGTTCATCACAAAAATGACTGTCCCCATCGGGAATCGAACCCGAGCCTCGCGGTTAGTCAGTGGGGTGTAGGCGTGCAAGCTAGCCCCTCGACTATCGAGGCGGTCAATGTGTAATAATATATGTAAAAATCGTACCTACGTAACCTTTGGCTCTCGATATTATCTACCTACCCTGCAAGGAACCTAGTGTGAAGATATGTATGTCACTTTTTTTGTTACCCCGTACTTTACTACTCATAATTCAGCGAGTAAAATGAAATAGATTCGGGAGCTATTGATTTCAAGATGCGGTTACCATATCATATCCCTCCCTCGCCCCTCTCTGCATTCCTTGCAGCAATGGCACGGCAATGTACCGCGTCTTCGAGGCCAAGAACTTTCGTATTTTAATTTTTTCATTATTTTACCTTACCACGTATAAGTGTTCAGTTTCATTAATATAGGGTTCACTGTCATATTTCTTGCTAATGAAAATCAATACCTGAAACTACCTTTGGATTGAAATGTAGTCCTTTCCTATTAAAAAGTTCTGATAAAGTAACTCATCGAACTTATCTTTTTTTTAATTCCAGCCGCTATAATGACATAGTCGTGTTCCGGTCCACGGGGTAGGGTAACCGGTAGACTTGCATATCAGGTCTAACAGCCAGACCACAGGGTAAAGAGGTACCTACAATATCGGTGTCTAATATGCCACGGTTGTCTCTTACCATCAGTAGACCCGCTCGCTGTCTTATCCCATAAAAAAACGTATATGGTCATTTTTGAAATTCGCTTTTTTGTTTGCCTCTATATTATTAATTAAAAAGGATGACATATTGATTAGGAAACAGCAGTTTTGATAAAATGTACCAATGTTATGTAAAGCGATTAAGCTCCAGGGCCCGGCCGCCCCGGCCAAGTTGTAATTAACCCAATTTCCTCACAAATGATCTTTAACTGGATCTACCAACCGATTTCTTACTTTACATCACTTTATGATTTCTATTAGTTCTGATTTTTGAAATTTATTCAAATCAAACTCATCACAAACAAATTTTAATGTTAACTGTGAAGCAAAAGTTATAATTTGAAGGTTACACTCACAACAAAGACATATCTTCACTACTCTGTTACAAATTGGCACTCCGATATGATCTGATACGAGGTTCGGAGATACCCTAAGACGAAGTAGACGTACAATAATGTATGTTAGTGATATACAAGTATAATGAAAGGATTTTTTGAAACATATATCTGCTGTTGGTAAATCAGGATATTAAAAAAGAGGATATTAGAAAACAATATATTTATTTGACATCTGATACTTAAAATACTTATTCCACATATTTACAATCAGTTGGAAAGAGGATCCCTAGAAACAAAGTAAATTGTACATCTTTTAGACGTACCTACTTGTGAATTATTTTCAGATGTGTTCACATAACGATAATGAAGTCACATTTCCCTAATATGTACTTTTTCAAGTTGTATATATAATATATTCTATTTTTGGCTATCATTTTAAAGTTACATTATTTTGTTAGGTACATGATGTAATTGCGCTGAAATTAAATAAAATAACACGAAATAAAATCAGTGACCTCTCAAAATTGCTTAGGTAAGATTTATAAATCTGTCATTTAATAAGTTATCACAGAATTGTTATTTGCATCGTATTACAATAACAGCTATTTGTTGAAATCAATAAATAACAAATGATCGAGTTGTATCCACAGACTGTATAAGTTAGAAATAAGCAGTAACGGAAATCTTAGTTTATTATTCCGACTCGTACTATAAAACTACTTACATTTATTTAAACAGTTGATTACGGAAATACTAACATTACTTTATTTTATACAATAGGTATTTGACAAAATTTTGTTACAGATTTTATTTAAATGCTAAGAACCCATGTAATGAACTAAAACGAACTTGTGGTGTCTTTCGGATATTTATTGTTTAAGCTGTTTAAATAAAATTGTAAATAACTGTTCCTGCATCAACAAAATTAAAATTATAAGGTATTCAATGATATTTTGTGCATAACTCGGTGACATAAAAATACCATCGATCTTGAAGTATTGCGATTTTACAAGACCAAAACCAAAACGAGTATTTACTCAAGATAGGATAGAGATCGAGGCCAAAAATATCGCTTTGTAAGTACCTACATCACCACGTAATGAGTTAAAGTCCTTCTATCAAGCTCAAGGGGGTTCGTATACTAAACATTTACGTAAATACAAGCTGATGCATAGACTATTTTAGTTCTTAATGAATTTACATATTTATCATCTATTTATTGTTTAATTTTATACAAATTTTTAATTTAAAATACTAATATGAAAAAATATGTACAAATTGTGCTCTCATATATTACTTTGATACTGATCGTCTTTACATCATAAATAAATGCCACTGTAAAACATGTTTAAGATTATATAGAGCGCTTATTGGTGTTTAGTGTACCGAACCAAATAATATGTAATACAGAAGGTTTAAAAGCTTTGCATTATTTTTGAGCTGAAATTTTAATTTAACATTATATATTTACTACCGTAGACGGGTAATGATGATGTTTTTCTGTTAAACATAGTTTAATGCGCAGCAATAATCACTAGCTCGCTTTTATTAATCACTAGACAAGGAAATCTGACGAATAAGTATGTAAACTCTCTCAATAGTATTACGTAAAATACTTTCATTCTATTCTCACAACTTTTAAAAAAGAAAAAATTTCGTCAACGAAAGGCAAAGATCGGGAGTTCAAGTTTTGAAAACATATTTTTTCTATGTTAAAGGTTGTGAAAATGTATCCCTCCCTCGGGAACCCGTCGAAGTTCCCAGCTACAGCATGTTCTGGCGCAGGAACTTCTCGAGCGCGTGGTACAAGTGCGGCCGCACGCCGCCCAGCCCGTGGTCCTCGTCCGTGTAGCTCTGCGGACACCACGGTTAGCGTTAGGTTACGTCAGGCCAAATACTAGGCGCACCCTCTTTTTACTGTAGTCGACTAAAAATAGTTTATGTGTTATTCTCACATATAAGCTATCTTAATGTATCCAAATCCCTTCAACAGTTTTTGTGTCAAGAGTAACCGACATCTAGGTACACGCGCATCCATCCATACCTACTTACAAACTTTTGCGTTGATATTGCTATTTGCGCGTGTGCGTGTGCGCGCGCGTGTGTGTGTGTGTGTGTGTGTGTGTCTCACCATCTGCGTGAAGGCGACGTCCCGGCGCTGCAGGAGGCGCGAGAGCAGCATGGCGTGCTGGTAGTGAACGTTGTCGTCCTCCGTGCCGTGCACCAACATGTACCGCTTGCTGCGGAGCGCCTCCACCTGCGGAGGGCGGTCACACCGGTACTAGCGGTCGACAGATCTACAGCCAGTGGCACTACATCTTTACAAGGAGCTATTGTGTGTTTTTGTAAGATATGCCATTAATTTCAAATAGATTTGGATAGTTCTTGTTTTGTATGACGAGCCCTACTTCAGAAGAGGTCTCATACAAATTTGTTGACGATTATTAAGTTTTTTATATATTATATTAACAAAAATAAAAAATAATTACTTAGATAAAATTTCATGAACATAAAATCTTTTTTTTGTAGATATATTTAAATTATTAATTTTTGAATTATGATTATTACATAATTCCTTTTTTTAAAAGTGACTTATTAGTTTGTAAATCAATGTTCTTAAAACTTTGTTAGACAGAACAGGCATTAAGCCTCAGCGTTTGCTCTTTTCAAGACTTTTACTTAAACTTTTACTAAAACTTTTTGTAATTGGAATTCACATATTAATTATCTTTGTAATAAAGTTGACAGATTTGTATATGTACTGAGAAGAATAAGAGAAGTTGCAGGCTTGAATGCATCTCTT
>DVZL01001343.1:0-18117 GCA_018236625.1 Lasaia peninsularis
TTAACCATATTTTTAAACTTATTACTGCTCTCTGCTTGTCTTATTTCAACAGGCAGAGAGTTCCACAACATGATAGCACTAACGGTGAAATAAGATTTGTAAAATTTAGTTTTATGCTCCGGAATCTTTAACAAAAAAAATTTTTTAATTTATTTAGACATTTGTCTTCGTGTATTTTCAACAGTTTAGGTCGCACGCTGAGATATATCTCTGACAGCGGATTTATTTTCAATCTTAAAAAATACTAGCGACCCGCCACGCACGTATAATTTACATGTTATATACATAAAAACCTTCTTCTTTAATCACTCTATCTATTAAAGAAAACCTCATCAAAATCTGTTGCGTAGTTATAAAGATTTAAGCATACATAGGGATAGACGGAGAAAGTGACTTTGTTTTATAATATTTAGTGATATAGCATAAAAATATGCCACATTTTTATTGTAATCGGCAAGAAAGTGTCCCATTTATTACTCTGATGTTAAGCTTTATTAGTGTAAAATTTCGTGAAAATCAATTTAGTAGTTTTTGCGGGAAAAAGTATTAAACATAACTCACAAACAATATAATAATATAGTTGACTAACGGCCATATTACTAGCATATTTGCTTTCTTTGAGGTTAGAACAATTTGTATAATTAACAGAAAGATAATTGGACGTAATTAAGTAGAAAGGATACAAACACCAAAATTGAGTTAAACATACTAAAGAGGTCGTAAAGCTCTATATTTTCGTCCAGTAAAAGATCCTACTGATAATAATCAAAGCTATGACGTACATACAATCATTAGATACCAACCATATGGTTAATATGTATGCATGGTATATATTATAATTCATCAGAAACAATTCAACATGCTTGGAACTGTTCTGTGATATAGAAATTTTAAACCCTAAGCTAATATTTATATCACAAAAGATATTCAATCCATTTGGGTCGTTTTTCATAGTTTATTTAACTATGAAAAAAAAATTTAGGTAAATCAATTATGAAAAAATACGATATAAACTTAAAAGTCAATTATCTCAAAACTAGTTTAATGTGGATTGGATCTTTTCTGCTTAAATACGTTCAATTATTTATCAAAAGCATAATATTTACGTGCTCAAGGATCTTAGCTTTTTTTAATTAAGTACGAATAGAGGCGGTGCTTTTAATGTAATTAATTATGCAAAACCTAAACAATTAGATTAAAAGCAAATACCACCTCGTAGGTAGAAGATATCTACATTCTTGTCTCTAACAATTTCAACATTGGATGGAATTTAATGAAGATATCTAGGTTAATTTGTTGAAGCATATGTAAACTTTACTCGTAAGTATTTTACCTCTTTTTTGAACATAATTAAACATAATAATTGAGATTTTATTTCGTTATACGAAGTGGAATGTTATTTAGCATACTTAAGTAAGTAAGCATGATTTTAATTTCATTTATACTGGTTCTATTACTGGTGGTTATTCTGGTGATAGGTACGGGTAGGGATCCACCGCCTTACTTATTTTTGTCGCTATAACGGTATTATCGTGTTCCGGTCAGAGGGTGGGGTAGCCGGTAGACTTGCACATGCGGTCTAACAGCCCGACAACAAGGTATAAAATGGTAGACGCCTAAGAGGCGAAGGACTTTAGTAATTGATTTTTCCAATATTTTATTTTACTACATATTTATGTTTAATTTCATTAATTTAGCCACACCTTAAAATTTGTTACGGCAGCATACATAAATAAGTCTAATATTTTTAAACACTTTATATACTTATATCAATATTAATCTGAAAAACTAACTAAGATTGAATTTATTTTTAAATCACTACCAACTCCACCGTACTGGTCTCTACGGCCATTGAGTAGAGTACTCCCGATGATGCTTCGGTTGCGAAGCGAAGCGTCCGTTAAGGGTAAATTGTGTGAATTGCTAGATCAAATCACCCTATACTGTTGTTTTTTCCGGGAGTTTGCAAAATAATTATTTTACTTTTGTTATTTTAAAATCGTTTGCAATATCAATATTCGTTTTATTGAAGAACTTCTAGCTAGCGTCCCGCCCCGACTTTGCACGGGTATACATAAAAACCTTCCCTTTGAATCACTATTTCAGAAAATCCATTTAATAAAATCTATCTATTTAAGAAAATCGCATCAAAATCCGTTGCGTAGTTTTAAGAATTTAAGCATACATAGCGATACAGCGACTTTGTTTTATATTATGTGATATGTAAACTTTATAAGTATTGAAGAATATTTTTTTATGGAATTAAACAGCGGACAAGCTCACGGGTCTCTTAATGGTAAGAGACAACAAAGATATCATATATGTTGTAGGTGCGTCACTGTCTGTGATCCGTATATGCAAGTTATTTTAGAATCTTTCAAAACTACCATAGTTTTTTAGATAAAGTTGTTTAACGAATGCATCCCTTTTACGGGAAAACTCCAACGGAATACGAAGTGTCTCTACGTTCGCGGAAATTATATTATGTAACTATGTTCGTGGAAGTACGATAAGGTATCGCACAATTCTGGAAGGTTCCTTTCCTATTTACAAAGGCTTGGACATGCTGAATCGCTACTTTGGATTTGTGAACAGAATACTGAAAAACATATATAAGACTTCTCTGACTTTGAGATGCAAATAAGGCATACCAAAAATAGTATTTAAGATCTATTATTAAACAAATTCAAAATTATTTAGCAAATGTAAAACTATTTGAACAATATTTAGTAAATATTTAGCAAATGTAAAACTATTTGCTCCTCATACTTATATCTGTTTAATTATAATGTATAAAGTAGTACTACTTTACTTCATACTTGCCATTGCCCGCGACTCCGTCCGCGTGGGTAGCGATGACATTATCATGCTTGAATTAACCTATGTCCAAAACCAAACCAAACATAAAATATGGCTTAAGTAAACGGGATAAAAAATAGACAATATAAACAGCCTTCCAACACATGTTAGTTACTACGCTGGTTAAATATTGTCCAATCTAAGACAATCCGATGAGATGATGATGGTGATGATGACAGTGAGAAGAGATGATGATGATGAAGAGTTTTGTACGTTCAAAGATCACCGTTACAAAGAAAGTTCGACCGTTTATAGTGAGGCTGTAACTTGGAAATAATTATTACAGTATAGGCTGTAAATTAATTTATATTTAATAAAAAATTTTAAGTAAATGAAATTCGAATTCCTGAATTATAGCCAAATTTAGATTTTGGGTTTATCCCTCTCCCACGGAATTCCCTTTAGTTAACGAGATAAAAAGTAACCTATAACCTACCACGAAACATAGACAATCCACCAGCCTAATTTCGTCAGGATTCGTTCATTAGTTTTAGCGTGAATCACGGCCGGGATACAGACAGACACAGACAGAAAAAAATTCTAAAAACATAAAATGTTCTGTTGCTCGTTTTTAGTCGCCTTTTTTCAAATATCTCCAATATACAGTATTCACTCTTCTACAGTTGCATATATTGATAGAGATAGCACTGATCGTGCGGTACGTTCTCATATGTTTGCCAGTGCAGCAAGTAAGTAATTATATTAAATTTATCTTTTACCAAAATCGGTCAAGTAACAGTTTCTTTCAAAAGAATAGTTACTTATCAATAATTGTTGCATCATCGAAGCCATGGCAAAATACTAGAGTCACTTATTCGTATTCTAATCTGACAAAGTTAAGCAAAGGAGAGTTCTGTGAATATCTCCATCACAAACAACTTCCAATAGACATATAATATATAACACGTGTAATTGCCGTTTTCAATCGAAAACACGTAAATATATAATTTTGATAATATTTATATTATTATTTACAAATATTAGCAAAATTATTATTTACAAATATTACAAATATTATTCGAAAAACATAAGTTAATAATGTATTGGCGCACGTATTTCTGTGTTATTAGGGTCAGTGATTAACATGAAACAAACGAAGTTTCAGGGGTACTTTGAAATTAGGAGACTAAAACATTGCTTAAAAAAAGGCAAGTGTTTTTCACACGGGTATCCTAATGGTAAGAGACAACCGTGGCTTACAGTCTCTGTGAGTGCTGAGCAGCAGATGATCTATCGCCCTAAAAAAAGTTTTGACAGAAAGCTTTGAAAAGAAAATACCTCGTTTTATAAGACGTCAATTGAGGGTTAAGCGCTAAATTAGGCAATAACTTCAAATATCCACCCAAAATAGTTCTTATTTCTAAGAACCTCGTTTTTGGTGTGATCAAAACCGTTGCGATCATTTATCAGTGTCTACTTGTTGAAATTTAAATTAAGTGGTTGTACAATTAATTTTAATATTATACAACATTAATTATAACTTGTAATCTTTTAGCCTCAATCCACTGGCAGAGTTAATCACTGCCAAGAGCTTATAGAGCAGACGGACAATCCTGATTTTCTGTTTTATCGAGTACCAATAAGAGATACGTGTGATTACGCCAAAAAGATAAATCTGGAAAGATAATGAAAACAATATAAACTAATCATGACAAAAGGTCTCAATTTTTATCTATGTAACAATACTTATTTCAACATTATCATGCAAAACTTTACGGTTAATTTTCTATGAGACTAGTAGTTATTTTCGTCCGTCCAAATTTTTCTTTATGACAATTTTCGTACTTTTTTAAGACAGCGAACAAGTACACGGGTTTCCTGATGGTAAGAAATAATCGTGACCTACTAGAACGCGATAATATCATTATAGCGACAGGAATATGTATGGCAGTGTATTCCAACCCGGACGAGTTGCTATACAGCACTTTACTACCACTGGTCATGTTGGACGCTTACCAGCTGCTTGGTGGAGAGGCAGATGGTCTATCCTAAATATTGTATTGTTAGTATTGATGATAAAAATTGTGCAAAATCTGCCACTTGGTTTCTCTCAAAGTCGGTTTGCTTTTTCAAAGAATTAGGGTTAATTTTCTGGCGGTAAATTTTAGATGCTGGTCTTCGATTAACTACATTAAAGGTTGGTGCCCGCCCGGACTATAATTAATGATGCGCGGTTCAGGGACTGCTAATTACTTGATCCCTTTTGTGTATTCTTTTTGTTTAGACAACTCGTGTGTATGAGTTATGACCAAATGAAGCTTTTATTAAACTGTTGGAAAATTTATTTTTACTGTCCTACTCATAGGAGTTAGAGTCATGGCATCTGTGGTAGAGTCCCTGGTTCGATACCCAGGTTGGGCAACTTGATCTATGATTTTTTCTGTTTATCTAAAACAAACAACGTTGCTTGGAATTGGATATGTTCTCGATATGGCGGCTTATTTGCCACATGTGAAATCTTAGGATCGTCTGGTAATCTTTTTACTCAGAATTAAATTATTTTGTTGAAAAATCAAATTTTTGTTCATTTTGTTTTGAGGTTGAAAGGAGGTTATGAATGATTGTTCGACCTCTGCCTACCGCTTTGGGAATATGGGCGTCTTAATATCTTTTTATTTCACATATGAAATACACAAAAGTTAATCAAACCTTTTCATAAATACGGAGACTAACAACTAGAATTAAAATCAAAACTAGAATACCTTTTTACAAGGTATCAATCACACTTGAGAAAGATTTTCCAAATCTATACAAATAAATAAAATTAGAGTGTAGATATGTAATATTAAAATAACCGCTTTTTACTAAATGTATATGTATGTTTACACGGTTCATATACCAAAACAATTTTTTTTAGAATTTTTGTCGGTCTGTATGTCGTCTTTCTGAAACGGCTGGACCGATTTAGACGCTGAGGTAGCCTAAGTCTTTTATTTTAAAATTGAGTTGAATTTATTTATTTGATATTTAAAATAAATTAATTAAATAAAGAAGTAAATTTATTAATAATTTGCTTGTAAAATAAAATTAATTAAAGGTATGGGTGACTTGTTATCTCTCTCCTTTTGTATCTATCTTCCCTTACATCTAAAGATATTTGTTAAGAAAAAATCAATAGTAAATAATACATTCTATATTATCTATCTTATTACATTATGATTATATTATTTTACATGTGTTTCTCATTTTAAATATTATGAGTCAATAATACAATATAGTCCTTAATATTAGCCTCGACGTAATTTAGGATTTATATTGTACAAAAGTAAAATTGCCTTCATAATAAACTCACAAGGTGAAAGTAACTTGTTGAAAATAAATTTGTACATCAAAAAGAATATTATGAAGATATAACAAGGTCTAGGTTATTCAAATTGAATTCCAAATGTAATCGTATTTACAAAATACTAAATGTGCCCGCGACATCGTCCGCTTTTTATTTCATTATTTTATATATTACATAAAGACATAAAAATAAAAAAACACTATTTCAGTATAAGAACCTTGTATGTAAACATACATATATGCATTTAGTATGAAGCAGCTATTTTAATATTACGTACAGTACAGATACACCAATTTTATTTATTTTTATAGATTAAGATTTAGTACCAAATCAGAAAATAGATGGCGCTGTGCCTTTTTACATAGCGGCTCTGAATTGACTCGGTTTTAATATATACATATATATAAGACATTGCCATATATTAGTTTAGATTTAAATAAGATTAGATTTATTTATAGATAGCTCAGTATAATGACATACAACTTACCTGATGATAAGTGATGTTGTAGTCAAGGATGGAGATATACTAAGCTGGAAGCAGCCTATTCACCCTAGCCTTGAAAACGCCCGAATTATATTTCGCAGGGAACACTGCTTCAGGAAGTGAATTCCAATCTACAGCAGTACGAAGCATGAAATAAGAGGCGAAACTTTTCGTTTTCATACGAGGTATATCAACCATGTATGGATGGTACTTATTTGTTCATCTCATATTACGATTAAAAAATGGTGCAGATGGAATAAGACCATGGAGTTCCTGACCACACTCACCGAAATGTATCCTATAGAAAACGGATAGTGCTGCCACTCTACGACGATGTTCCAGGCTAAGCAACTTAGAATTAAACAGTTCATCGTCACAGATTAACTTCCGGGCACGCAGGCCTAGATTCTGTGGATAGGCCAATCCACAGAATCTAAGGCTGCTATATGTCTGCCTGTCTATCTCACTGTCTGTCTGTCTGACTGTGACACTTTCACGCCTAAGCCACTGCACTGATTTTGATGAAATTTAGTACAGAGATAGAGTTGACCTTGAGGAAGTTCTGGGCTGACTCTGCTCGCCCACAAAGTCCGGTGAAGTTGTAACAGCCTCTCGGTTAGCAACAAGTTGGTCCGTATCATAAAAAAAAACCTTGAGGAAGGACATAGGCTACATTTTAACCGACCACATTAAAAAGAGGGTATGTGTTTATGCAATAAGTATTATAAGTCGGAGAAATGTCTGCCCTTTGAAAGTTGTCTGTGTTATTAAAATAACTCACGTGGGCGAAGCCGCGGGCGGAAAGCTAGTAAAAGTAGTAAACTAAGTAAACTACTCCTTATTACATTAGCTATCTGCCAAAGAAATCTCCATCAAAATCCGTCCAGCCGTTTCAGAGATTAGCGGTAACGAACAGACCCATGGGTAGACAGACAAAAGGACATACAGAGTGACAAAAAATCTAAAAAATACTGTTTTGGTATATGTCCCTTATAAAGATACATATGCATCTAGTAAAAAGCGCTTGTTTTATATTACATACAGACTACGATTTTATTTGTATAGTTACCCAATATGGACGGTTAATCTTTTTATTCTTCAACCGATGAAAAAACAGAGGTTATTTGATCGTATTTTTGTATCTTTGTTATTTTAGATTTTCGACTGGGTGAACCGATTTTGATAATTTTTAGTTTGAATGCTGGTGCTTTCCGTGTTGTTACATTTCAATTAGTTTGACTCATAATAATAAATTGAAGTTAGTTTTTTGCAGTTTTTCTTAAAATTGTTGTTGTTAAAATTATCCATTTAATTTTTTGCATAAGATATTATTTAATAAATACGTACATAGTTTATTTTTTTGCCCTGTTTAGTTTTTTTAATGTAGTTTTTACAATTACTAATTAAATAAATATAAATTATGTGTTAAAATATTTGCACACCACGTTGTGGCAGAAAATGTTGTTATAATTAAACTTTTGTTTTGTAACAACTTTTTAGCACACACATGAGGCAAATAAATAATTTTCATTTTATTAATAGGTATTTAAATTTTAATTGATTGAAACAGGATACTTTGCAAAATTACATACTTAAGCATATATAAATTAATAAATTATCTAGTTCGTAAATTTATTAATGCAAAGTTTTTTTTTTCAATCTTTATTTACTACATCTAAATCTAAAAAAAACCGCTTATTCTCCTCTATAAAATTATGATATTAGAAATATCTACGCCATATATCTAAATATTCCGAGTCGCGTTTGGCAGTAAAATATATCTCGACCAATACACAGCCGCAGCTTATCCCGAGATTGTAATTTAGAGATGCAGTAAAACTATCAACTTATATAACCTATTTTATTTAATATATAAAACTTATTTTTATGATTATTTACGTAAATAAAACTTATATTTTATTATCATTATTATGACATTTAAATCTATATTACAGGACATTGACCTGCGTCTCGTTTAGTACATAATACTTCAAAGGATTTCGCTATTTTGACTGACTTCAAAAAAAAAGATTCTTAATTCGTTTGTATGTTTTTTAATGTAACACGATTATTGCGCTAATTGTGAAGGGATTTAATGACTCATATGTCATAGGTACTTAATTATTTTTCTCAAGATTTACCAGGGTCGCCCCTGTAGCCAAAGTTATGCTGATAGCAAATCTTTGTTGATCCTTAAGCAAAATAGTCGTCCTTAAGTAAATACTATTTGCACATACATACAAAATATTTTTTTATTTATTAATATATTTTATTCTTCAGAAAGATTTGTTTTAGTTTTCCATAAAAACACAGATAAACAAATGTACCGATGTATAAAAATAATTATAGTTTATAATATTATTCGGGTAAATTTACATTCTAGGTCTTTTTTAAGGCCACCCTAGATTATTAGCCTAGATTTGTCTCTTACGATACTTGCCTAACTAGGGATGACGGCTGCTCTATCCTCCAAACCAGAACACGAAAAAATTTGTATTGGAGTAATGGCGCCAAGTCCAAGTAGAAGTACAAAAGAAAAAACCAGTCAAGTGTGTTTTAGACTTGCACACCAAGAGTTCCGTACTGTTATTAATAAAAACGGCAAAAATCATGTTTGTTTTATTGCAGCACTCTCTATATATTTATTCTATTTTGTATTTAGTATTTGTTACTGTAGCGGCAATAGAAATACATCATCTGTGAACATTTCAACTTTCTAGATATCACGGTTTATGAGATACAGCCTGGTGACGAACAGACAGCGAAGAAATAAAAAAAATCTACACATACATTTAAATTTATTAATATAATACTACATACTTATCTATGTGTGTAATATACAATATAAAACAGTTTTTCTAAGAGTAAATCAAAGTTAATGTTAACCGAGGAAGCAGAGGTAATTTGAAAAATTGTTCCGTAAGAAGCGCCCTGCTTGCTAAATTTTTTGCTTGGTTCGTACGTCTCGCCTAAACTACAATTTCCTCAATTTACTGTGCACCAAAGAAATGTGCTGGCTAAGCTACTTGCGAGGATTCACGTAGACGTGTCGAGTTTACTTATTTCACTTCTCATTTAAGCTCTACCAAGAGCCTTGAGTTTGCGCTACACGTGCATAATACTTGAACCGGATTAATTGATTATAACTCCATCTATTGATTACATTTCGGATTATGCATACATAAAAATAAAAATAAAATATTATTGTGGAATGGTACATGTAAGTGTTTTGAAGGAAAAAGTGTAAATATGTAAGCATTGTTATACATGACACTCGACACTCTGGGCACCGCGTAAGGAATCTGGCGTGAAGTTATATATGTGTATATGTATGTGTAAAAGTATCTTTTTTATATGATATTGGAAGGCAAACAAGCAGACGGATTTCCTGATTGTAAGAAATACACGTCGCCTATAGACACCAAAGGTGGAAATGGTGCGTTGCCAATCTGAGGCTGGGATGGTAAGTCTGTTGCGTGAGTAAGTTTACCGGCTACCCTACCCTCCAAACCAGAACATGACAATGTCGAGCACTGACGATATAGACGCGTCATAAGCGCCGCTTGTAAAATCTGTGTGAAATATTTTCTATTCTAAACCCCCTGCATATTGTTGCCTTGTCTAAACACCTCTCATATAATTATGTCTGCAATGTGGCCAAACACAAATTACAACACTATTTACAACTTTAATAATTTATTAGGTCGTAGAATTTTGTGAAAACTTCTAATTGTTTAGGAGTTCTGTCGTTAAAAGACCGCTCTTACGATTCACCATAGACTATTACTTTCAGTAGTAGGTATACAATTTTTATATAGATATCTTTAATGTTTTTTATCCATACTAATATTATGAGAGGAAACGTTTTTTGTGTTTGAGGCTGGTAATATCTGAAGCTACCGAACTGATTTAAAAAAATTTTTCACCATTAGAAAGCTACATTATCCGAAATCGCTCTACCCATATATTTGTTTTGAAATAAATAACTTTTCAGACAGTTTAATTAACATTTATAAAGGAATTCGGGAAAAAAGCGCTAATGAAAATCTATTCGTGCATAACGCAAGCATGAAATGATTTTCAGTAGCCCCTGTTGATTATATAATATGAATACAATATACTACGAAAATATAGGTTTCTAGTAGATTCACGAAAAAGTCCGCGCCTGTTGTATAATTAAGTAATAATAACTTATTTTATATAAAAAAAATTAATTAATTAAAAGGTGCATTTTGAGAACGATTACTACAGAAGCATATTAATACTTACGATTAAAAGTTATTTCATCATCAAGATAATTTTATGAAAATTTTGCCCTTTACAGCACATTTATTGTAAAAAATAGATTCTGAAATATCGTGAAATTAAAATATACGCACTCAAAATTATTTTAAGTTGGTATTGTTGAACACGGCACGCGGCTCGCTGTAAACGCGGAGCGCGGTCATAGCTCGCAACGAAACGTGTTATTTATTCACTAATTTCGCAATTATTTTGATTTAATTTGTAAGTTAGTTACAAGCGGGTAAAGCTGCAAGCGACAGCTTCCTTTTTGACAGATAGAAAGGTAACCATGTAGACTGATATCCCAATGATAAGAAATACGCGTCAGTTATATACACCCAAGTACTAAATTCTTCTATTCTAATTAAATCTATAGATAAGTGAAGTCGTCTCTGTGTTCAAACGTAGTCGTTGTCCGATTTTGACGCGCGTGGTTCCTGTAGGGTAACTTGTTCTTATCTTATGATTTTGTACAGTTTCACCTGAGATTGAATCTGTGCAACGGACTTACCACCTGTCTCATCAAGGGACTTAATATCGTCGGTTACCTGTGGATGCATAAGTATGTATCTCCACCTACCCCTTTAATATCAGCGTGATGATATAAAAACAAGTCCGGTAAATATAAAAGATAAATGATGTGTAAGTAAATCAATATATCTAATGCTCTTAGGGTCTTGTCGCCGCTGTGCCAATTTTAAGTTTTATAGTTTCCTCGCGACGACGTAGATAAATTCACTTTCCAAGCTCGGTGTTTGCTCGGTTCATTTACTATTACCACTATTACTATGCAATGGATTTATTATCCAAGTAAACTCACTGGTAATGTTTCAAATACGTCTCACCACATCTGTGACGAGGAGAATATTGAATTTATCTTATATGTTACAGAATATCGAGTTAAAGAATGAAATGTTCAGTTAAGCATACTTTTACTGGAAGCATACAGGATTGAAAGTTTAAAGATTTTTTTTCCTATTAGTTTTATAACGTAATAGTTTTAAAAGAGAAAAGAGCAGTATTTTTTTGACTTATAATACTTATTGTGTAAAAACATACTCTCTTTTTGCCTATTATTTTCATGCATTAGTTATATTTCTGTAAAATTTCATCCAAATTCGTGAAAGAGTTACAAACATACATCCATGCTCACAAACTTTTGCGTTTATAATATTGATAAGTAGACATCGTATTATATGCATGTGCATGTATGCATATGCAAATGCATATGATTCCAATTGTTTAGAGTTCATGCATATTTGGAACTTTTTTATTACTACTGCTATTTTAGTTGGTTGTGACACACACACATATATACACTTCTCGTATTGAACAAATTTGCAGGAGTAAATTGTTTTACAGATAGTACTAAAATTAACGTTGTAAGTGACAATGTACTTATATGTGTGTGTTACGGGAAATCTTTAAACCGGAATTGAAAGTGTAAATCTTTGAAAATACTAAAAATAATGATCAAATAGAATAACAACTTTTCGGGTTCAGTGTCTTGAAAGGTTTATCGCAATTTAAATATATAAAAAAATTGATGTATTTTTTGACAGTATCAACTAAATAGATTTCTGCAGAAATGGCGCCAATTTGCAAGTCTCATCTAGTAACCTTAGCTGTCGGTAACAGGTCAATTTTTTTCCTGGTAATTGCTTTTCATAGTATTAAGATATTATAAAAGGGCATATTCTAAATATGTTGTTTGGATTGTCAAGGGTATTGTGTCGCTCTTTTTAATGCATATTTCGGCATATTGATAGTGCATATTATACGATGTCTATTAATAAGATTAAAAATGGAGGATTATAATTAAATTAAGAGTTTATGTAGAGTGGAAAGAAGAAGCAAAAAATGACAGTTGAAAGATTGATCAAACAGATAATAAATGCAGATGGCTACAGGTACTCGGTTGACATTTCACATCGTAGGAGTGTAGAAAATGTACAAACGGGAAAATATTAATTCTTTGAGAGTTTTTCTTACTTTAGCTGCTTGAACGGAAAAGTTACCCAAAAAGCATATATTACCAAATTGTTCCCTACTATCTGTTATCCTTTTTTAAAAGCTTTTATTTAACTTGCATTGTATGTACGTAAGTATGTATGTTCGGGTGGATATTAGAATTCAATTTTGAGGTAGATATTTTCACTCGATTAAGCTGAAATTTTGTATACACGTTTAGTTTGGATCATAATGCACCATAAGGTACATAACATCATTCTAAATCCAATATGACGGACAAACAAAGATGGCGGAATATTTGTTTTTAAAGCAATTTTACAACATGGGTATCAAATGAAAGGGCTCGTTTATAGCAACTCGAAAAACAATAAAAAAAATCTAAAAAGTTTTTTTTTGCCTTTTAACTTATGCTTATTTAGAACTTGTCTTTTTTTTAATTCCTATGTGTCAGCTTTCAAGGTTGATTTTTTTTATAACAATCAAATTAGTCCTAAAACAATAGGTACATCATTTAAGGTGAAGTTTTAATGAACATGATATTAATTCTTATCCAAAAAAATATTTTTTACAGCAACTTCACTTCGAATTTTAATTTTATTTACTATCAGCATTCTTAAAATAGTTTTTTAATGACTGGACCCTATTTAACGCGGATATAATTGCGGGGTACAGTTATTATTCCAATATCAAACATCCCGCTCGCCAGTTTGCTTAAAGTGCAATCACTTTCATTAAATTACTTTTTTCTAAGTATATAAGTGTATAAAAATAAATTTTCTATTTTTATTCGTGCTCGTCTGAGAGAAGGGGAGTGGAAAATTAGATATGCTTAGTGAGGAAATTGGAAAACTGATTGCTTCTCGTCTTTCATCAACCAAATTAAATATATTGTTAACATCAAAAAGTTTACAATTCTTTTAAAAAACATCAAAAGTAATTCAGATTTATCCACACATCACTAAATTTGGAGATTTTTTTACTTTATTTTTCGAATATTATGAATCGAATTTTCAAAAACGAACACCTGTTTTGTAATAATTTAAAGTAGAAATACATATTTTTTTTGGATTGTACTGAGTTTAGTGTAGAGTAGAAAATCTGATTTCCCCACTTATATAGTTCTTGAGGGGCGAGCATAGGTGAGATCGGTGGGTGCATACAAGTTCACTAGTGGGAGTGGGCTGTGCAGCAACTTGACACGACGCAGGATAGGCCGTAATTATGTAAATTGGCTTGACCAAGCCTTACATCCCACAGTTCTCTTATCAATGGTCACACCAGCATTGTTTTTTACCATATAGAAGGAGGTTCTTATGGAATGAATAAAAAAATCTCTGTTAATCTTATTCTGATCTATCTTAGTCTATACATATAATAAGAGCCTCGATGGCCTAGTGGTACGCTTCGGACTTATATTTTGGTCCAGGTTCGAATCCCGCCATGTACTAAGGAGTTTTTGTAACTTAAATAAAAATGCTTACGATGAAGGAAAATATCGTGAGGAAACTCGGGATTTGTGTCCGATATGGCGATGCACTTGCCACCTGTCGGCTGTCACGTCATGAGACCTAATATCGTCGCTAAACGTGGGTTTTTAACATAAAAAAAATTGTCACGCCCATATCCCCGAAAGGGTCGGCAGAGATATATATATACACCCATAATTAGCCGACGATATTCCGTCGCCATATTGGGCTAAAAGCCTATGCCCGGCAACGTTAAGTTTTTTCCGGTTATCTTCAAAAAAATTAGTTGCCCTATCCGGTATTCGAAATAGGTAACCACTATAATAAAAATTTCAACAAATGTACCTAAAACTAAGTAAAAAAAAGATTTGATACAAACGCCTAAAACATAATAATGAAGATACCTGAAAGCTTTAACAAAAACGCCTAGAACAAAATAATAAAAATACCTAAAACATAAAAAAAATATTGAACGAAACCGCCTAAAACATAAGCATAAAAATATCTAAAACATAAAAAAAATATGCAAGATTGAACAAAAACACCTAAAACATAATCATTAATAAATTAGAAGCAAAAAAAATTTTAGAAAAAGCTTTTATTATTGCTTTCAACGAGCTCTTTCATTTGATACACATATTGTAGAAGTGCTTTAAAAACAACTATTCCGCCATCTTGGTTGGTCCGCCATATTGGATTTAGAATGATGCCATTGTCCTTATCGTGCATTGTCATCCAAATTAAACGTGTACACAACATTTCAGTTTAATTGGGTGAAGATATCTACTTCAAAATTAAATTCTAAGATTCCACCCGAACACACATACTTACATACATACAATGCAAGTTAAATAAAAGCTTTTAATAATAAAAATACCGAAAACAACCAATAAAAATGTCTAAAACTTAACAGTTTTCAGTACGTGTATCGTTATAATCACTATCTTTGTCCCACTCCTTTCGGCTGTGTGCAGATCTAGGGCAAGACCTTTCACAAAGACTCTGAGATATCTAAACGAGTGACCCACATATCGCAGTTACATAGTTCATGTTATGGAAAATAAATATAAGCAAAATATGTATTTGCTTATATACCGTGTTGGTCTTGGTCTTCTGTGTAGAAGACCATCTGTCTTCCTACTAGGCAGCTCGTAAGATGCGAGCGTAGGTTATCAAGGTCATTGCCAACAAAACCAGTGGTGGTTTAATGCTGTGCAAGATCTCGCCCGGTTAGGGATCCCACGCCTTACTTATTCCTACACCCATACTAATGACATTGTCGTGTTCCGGTTCGGAGGGTAGGGCAGCCGGTAGACTCGCACCTACAACATCTATGGTGTATATAGGCCAAGGTTATCTCTTACCACCAGGACAGCTGTGCGCTGGTTCGCTTTCTTGTCCCATAAAATAAATTATAAATTATAATTGAAAAAAATATTAAAACTTATTTCTAAAAGTGAATTTTCCAATACCATTAATATGTAGATATTTGATAATACTAAAATCAAAAAAAGGTTTTTCCTTTTTAACGATAGATATAATTTCGAATGCTTAAAACATTTATAAAATAAACTAACTCCCCGGCCTGGCTTCGCACGGTTAGTTCGTAGTGATTTAATGACATCAGCGCTATAGGTGATAGGGCCCAATTGTATTTTTAAATCATACAGAAAACAATCGAAACATCCATATAAAATTTCAACCCAATTTAGCCATTTAGAAATTATGTGAAATAGATAAGTACGGAAAAATAGTTCTTACTACCAGTTCTCCCAATACCCATTTTCCTGTAGGAATGATGCATTTTTCCGCGGTTAAAGTAGGGCCAATGTTCATCAGAGGTAATGTCGGATTTTAATGGTAGAATAATTTTTCAAATCAAACTACAGGAGTTTCGTAAACTATTCAATACAATCAAACACATCTTTCCTCTTTATAATATTAGTATAGATTTATAATATATTCCTTTAATACTTCTGTTATCAAAGCGAAAGAAAAGCACTCGGCAGTTTTTAAGGTTAAATGTCTTTCGTACTTTCTAATCTGAAGCTTAAGTGGAAAACGTGACAATTTTCCGCATATGGGGAGCTTTATGTTCGGTTAAAGCATTTGCGAGATTATGACTGCTATTTGAACATTAAATGTGTGTCCAATTGAACAGTATCTACTGTCGAGTGCCATTATGTCACAGGCTTTCTGTTTGAAGTAGAAACAGTTGCGGAACATTAACGAGGTCGTTTTCTATTATGTGTAGTGGAGAATTAAATACCGTTGTGGCTTCTATACGTTCGGACGTCCAATCCCTACGTTTGCCAACATTCATTCACTCTTTGGGTTCCATATTCAAAGAGTAAACACGGAACTCTATAACTGAGAATTCGCTGTCTGTCAATCACCAGGCTGTGTCTCATAACAGTGATATTGGTACAGATGATGTATTTCTATTGCCAATATAATAACAAATAGCAAAATACCGATAAAATATTTAAAGACCTCTCACGGTAAACGAACGGTAAGCAAATGTGATTTTTTTGCCAAGTTGCTTCGGAAATCAACCAATAGATGTCGCTATCCATATTTAGATTACGATAACGGAAACGAGTAGTCATTCATTCTACTCTCTGAATTTCTATTCATGAGGTCTTTTTTAAATTTGTATAATTGCAACATGTCCTGGATAATTCTAACGGTCTAACAGCCTGACCACAGACAGTGACACACCTACAACATCTATGGTGTCTACGGTTGTCTCTTACCATCAGGAGACCCGTGTGTCTGTTAGCTTTCTTATCCCATAATAAATGTGAACCTAACTGTCCATTTGACGAAATATCTCTACAGGTCTCGTCTATTGTGGATTCCACTGAAAAAATAGCCCAATAGTATAATAATTTATGTAGTATGCTTTGAACTATCATAATAAATTTATTCTTAACTGGTTGTGCCCGCTTTTTTCGACGTTTTATTTATTTTTTATATACATTTATAAAATAAAATTCTAAAATAAATGTAGCCCAAACTATTCCTTATTAAATTATCAGTTTGTCTTGAAAGTACCGTCAAAATCAGTCCAGCTGTTTCAGAGATTAGCGGGTACAAAAAGACAAATATTCTAAAAAATGTTATTTTAGTGTACTACCTTGTAAATATACATATACATTTAGTAAAAAGCGGTTATTTTAATATTACCTACATACATACACTCCAATTTTATTTATTTATATAGATTATCGAATCACGATAAGAACAATAAAACACATTCCGCCTGTATGTATCTAGAACAGGCAGCAAATAGATTTGTGAATATGATATTAAACCAGATTCCCCTTAATCCGCCTCTATCCTATTAAATCGTGATATTGCGAGACAGATATTAAAATATATAAAAATACGAATTGGGTAGCGGAAAGTGATTTTGTATTTATGATATTTGTTATGAAATGTTTCTTAAATAAGAAAATATTTATTATTGCAATAAAAATCCCCCAATCGGTGTTAGTCCGGTTTCTTAGTGTAACATAAAACATCTACAATCTTAAAAAAGGCGAACGTAGGTTAAGTCGGTCACTACCAGTAAGACCACTGGCGGCCGCGATAGAGTGCTTAACAGCAACTCGCCCGGGTAGGAAACTACTGCCTTAGGTATTTATTACTACCGCCATAATGAGTTCGTCATATTCCAGTGCAAAGTGTTGGGTAGTCAGTAGACTTGGACATCAGGCCTTACAGCCAGGCCACAAGAGTGACTCACCTAAACAATCTATGGT
>DVZL01001344.1:0-18111 GCA_018236625.1 Lasaia peninsularis
CCGACTACATTAAAAAGAGGGTATGTTTTTACGCGATTAGTATTATAAGTCGGAAAAATGTCTGCAATTTAAAAGTTGTCTGTATTATTAAAATAATTCACGCGGGCGAGGCCGCGGGCGAACAGCTAGTTATCTATAAAAACGGCAAGAATATGATTTTTGTTGTATGGTTGTTGGTATTTTCACTTTGTTTGTATTTTTACTTATACAATATCTGTAAAAATTTCGACTTTGTATCACGGTTCATGAAATATAGCCTGGTGATAGACAGGTGGACCACTTCCTACCCTTTGGGTACGAAACCCTAAAAAACATTTACACCAACAGCACCAAAATATTTTTTCATCAACATTTCATTATACTTAATAAAATGTTTTTTATTTCTACGAAAAATAAATTCACTAATATTTAGCCAAGATGTATTTTACAAATATGATACACACAATGAAAAGAGAGTTACATTTCATTTAACTTACTGTCATACAAATATGGGACGAGGTGGAGGGGTGGGGGGTGAAGGGGTAAGAGGTGAACGACTTCGAATGACGTCAACGCGACCTGATGCTGCCTGGTAAGAGCTTAACCCGAACTATGACCTACAATCAAAGCCTTCATATTCACAAAAATACTTATAATTTTACCGTTGATTCTTAAATAGTTTAACACAGTAAAACTGCAAATATCGATATTAATTTCAATATAATATTATAATAGTCATACTTTATCTTAGTTAAAATAACACGGATAAAATTAATGTTTATAAATGATAAAATCATTAGCATATGTACTAATTATAATTAATAAATCATTTATTAAAATATTCGCATACCGCTTTGTAGTAGAATATGTTGGTATAATTAAATACTTTTTGTAATAACTTTTTAACACACATATTAAGAATAAATAATTTTAATTTCATTTAATAGTAAATGTATTTTTAAATAAAAGCCAATGGCAGAATCTTGATCAAGTTTAAAAGGGACCAACCGGTAAACAGCTACTTACAAACAAAAAATAACAAAATTGGTTCGGTCACTAAAAGTTTTGTAATGATTTGGGTATTTTTTTTGAGAATCGACTGTAAGTTTTAGTACTTGGATGACCGAGCTTTGCTCGAAGTGTTTTTTGGTACATCATGTTTTTTGGAATTATATTTACTCATAACTATGCAAATTACTTACCGATGAAATATGAATACTATAAAAAGGGAGAAAAATTAAAGAAACAATCGGACTGAGGTGTAAGCCCGGGTTTCATGCGTTTTAAAGCGCTCGATCTCCCGACAAACTATTTTAACTTCGTAAATGGTAGCGAAATTTAACATCGTATTCTAATGATATTGTAGGAGGTTTTCATTTGATGAAAACATGATTAATAAAAGGAGCTTGAAAGTAAAACCTAGCTAGATCGATTTATCACTCCTGAAACCCCCTAAATAGAAAATTTCAAAAAAATGTTGGAGCCATTTCCAAGATCGTTGATAAATATATACAAGAATTGCTCGTTTAAAGGTATTAGATAGATTGATTTGAATGTAGGTTGATAACAATTATAAACAATTATTGTTTTAAATAAGTTTACTAAAAGCAAATTTAGGAATAAGATCGTAGGTATTCGAATACACGAAATCCGAATTTGTTATGTTTGTATACGAATTCGATCTAAGACCGTCCCAAGTTATCCTCCTGGGTTAATTAAGTTGGGTAAATTGAAGCCCTTATCTAGATCATTGGAACTTGGTGAAACTTCCACATATTCATATTTTAAATGAGAAACACATGTACTTCTTCACATAGAACTTATAATTGAAAATTATTTTTTAAATATCCAACCGGTTTCACGTTTTAAAGCATCATTAGGGCTAAAGCTAAAGTTACTTACAATATTTTGGTTTGCGGTCGTTATTCTAGGCTAATGTGGGTGGACATAAATTATAATTTTTAAGTTTTAGCTCTGATGATGCTGTAAAACACGAAACCGGTTGGCTATTTAAAAGATCATTTTCAATTATAAGTTATATGTGAAAAAGCACATTTGTTTCTTATCTAGATCACCTGCATTAGGTAGCCACCGCGATCTTATCTTTTATAAAAACGGGATAAGACCAGGTTGCATACAAACTTAAGAATACTAATATATCAATATCTACTCGATAAAAACTATATATGCAGTCGAAATGCGAGCGCTCTACAATATTTGTGAAATAATGCTAGCAGACCACATTCGTAATAGTGAGATCGGGGAAAGGCTGGGATTGAAAGAAATTGTCGGTGTAAATGAGAATGGAAATGCAAAAATGAAAGATGAAAGATTGACTAAACATATAGCTATAGACCCGGGGAGACTTAGATTGACAATCCACAACCAAATAGCTCGAGTATTACTCGAACAATCTCCGAAATATGTTTGTATGAAAAGAATAATGAACATGGAAAAAGCTAGGTAAATATGCAAGGATCGTGACTTGGCACTCGATACTCTGCCTACCTCGCAAGAAAACTGGCGTGAAAATACGTATTTATGATAAAACTTTATAGTTTTTATTTGTGTTAACCTTGACTTTAATATTATAAGGACTGCGTAACAAAATCATATGTTTTCCCCGAGATTTTGTTATATACGTAAGAATATATAAGAAACCTAAGCGTATTCGATTACCGTTTGTTATCATAATGTAAGTGAGATCGTAATGTGCGTAGCGACTACACTGACTGCTAATTAACTAGCTCCCGCTAACATACCAGAGTGCTAGCAGGGTTTTTGACCTCAGCGTTGAAAGTGGATCATAATGACATACCACTTTCATTTTCGCGTAGCTCTCACCGATATGAGTCGAGATCGAAAGTGTGCTTTCGGTGCGTACGCGCTCGCCCCACCGTCGCACCAACTTTCCTATGTTGTACGCTTTCTTCTAATAGCGCTTAGCGAATGAGACTTGTGCAATTCGCTTTCTAATTGCAATATAATCGTAATATGATGTTCAGCAAACCGCATCTCACAGATGTTTATTTACTTTACATATTTACTAGCTGTACCGGTGAACTTCGTACCGCATGCACTTGAGGTATGCAAAGTAAATGTGGATTCTCAGATCTAACTGATATGCACACAAAATTCCATAACAACGGATCGAGGTAAAAAAAATGTTCTATGTTCATCTCCTGGCTCTAAGCTACCTCTCCGTCAATTTTTAGCGAAATCGGTTAAGCCATTCTCGAGTTATAAAATAGTGTAACTAAAACCACTTTCTTTTAATGGATTTCATTTTGGATAATATTGATAGATATTAAGACCAATTTGCACGATTTTCTGAGGGTGGTGTCAAATCTCTGAAACCGGCGTGTTTGTATAAAAATAATTAATGTGGAAGAAGATAGGCAAGTGATACGTGACGCTTAATACTATCTGTCTACCCCGCAAAGGACTTAGCGTAAATATATGTATGTATGTATGTAGATTCAAACATCTGTAACGTCAAGATCGGATTGTGCAACAACCTTCCTTACAATAACGAACGCGCTCGCTATTGTTGGGTTCCAGTTTGATAGTTAAACTTAGGCAAGGATTAGTCTCATAGATCCCAGCCTTAGTTTGATAAATCATTTTAAATTAAACTTATTTAGGAGCTTCTTCTTTATTTTTATTGAGAGGAAAAGAATTCTTGCTTGCTTTTATATATCAAATTGTAGCTAATTATTGTTTTTTTCTCATTATGATTGCCTAATTAAATCTGGCCGCAAGTAAGGGTTACTGGCTGTAAAATACTCGATAACTACCAATTCTGCAACCGAATCTCGAACTATAAGCAAATCTTTAGGGGTCATAGTGATCAGTCACCATTTTTCCACCAGCTGATAAAAATAAATTAATGGGTTTTAGGATACACCCCAGTTTACCAAGTGGTAATTAAATAAAATAATTAATGCTAATAGAAATGTCAACGTTTTCAATTTTGTAAAGCCAAAGACGGAAATTTTAATGAGGTCAATAACATACGAGCGGCCATTATAAATCAATTATTTGAAAACTAATACACGGATCTGTGGTTAAAAACAAGTACGTTGTTTGCTACAATTATTAATTGATAAGTGCGTCATCTAGTTTTTGACGAGGTTTCCCCTTTATTAAAAGTTACGTCTTGGGTTCGATTCCTATTCAGGGCAATCTTTTATACGGATTTTTGAGTTAATCTAAAAACATAACCTTTTTTGGATATGTGTCAGATAAAACTTGCCACCTGTCACCTAAAGGGACCTAATATCGTCGGCTAATCAATAGTGCATAAGTGTGTATCTCAAAGAAGTAGCCTTCAGATATGGGCGTGAATATATTCATTTATTTTAAAGCTTATGACGGGCAAAGTAAATCGTTCATTCGACCCTGAGTGCAAGACAAAGCGGAGGTACCGTTACTAAACCGACTTGACTGAAGTATATACCTCTTCATATGCTATTACGTCTATATATGACACAACCATTCATATGTAAAACAGTCAAGAAACAGAGTTCATTTACATTGAATTCATTTTACGATATAAGTATATATAAACTATTTCATACGTTTGGGCGGTTCAAGTTTGAAAGTTATGTCGCCTACTACTTTCATTATTAATCTAATAATTGCAATAATTAAAGATAAAATATGTATCTTCTGAAAAAAGTAGTTATTATTTGAGTCAAATAAATATCAACTCAAGAAGACCTTCATTCATCCATGGCGACAGCTGATCTAGAGATGTCCAGGTGAATAAGTGAACAATAAGTCTTTTGAAATCTAGAAATAATATCAGTGCTTGTCATTGCCTTTTTCATAGTCAGTGAATATATAAGCTTCATATCGCAGTCTATGTGAAGTATTCTATCTACGTGTTGGTCCGAGTTAACTGGATCATTTCTAACAAGAGCACTGGTGGTAGAGTGCTGTGCAGAAATCCTAGGTAGGGATATACTGTGACGCATCTATAACATCTATGGTGTCTATAGGCCACGGCTATCTCTTACCATCAGAATAACCGTTCGGTATTTTATTAAAAAAGTCATAGATGCTTGCTGGAAAAAAAATTAATTCTTTATTCAAGTTCTGGTAAAGCACATAGTAGATGCTGGCTGAAAAAAATATAACTCTTTATTCGAGCTCTGATAAAACTCACTATTGCAATATTTTTGTAAACGTGATGCCTACTACTGAGACTGGGTCAGTAGGACAAGAACCCAAGAACCAAGTTAGTGTGCGACATACTTGAGTTTGTTTCTATACCAAATTATTACACGATTTTTAACTTAATTAAAATTTTATTTGGTAATGAATATAATTCAGGATAGAAGATAAAGAATATTTTTGATTCTAAGCTTACGGCGTAATTGAGGCATGTTCAATCAGTATTGTTGCAATACTATCTACATCAACCGCGACTTTAATTAGCCGGAAATAAGATCGTTTTTTGTGTTGACATATTATTAATATAATAATTTAAAAAAAAGATTACCTGCAAGTCGTTATGGTACATCTTAAAGCTATTTAAAAAACCGACAAATCGGATTCCAAAAAGAACAGTTCCATGCTACTATCTGTAAAAACACTATTAAATCACTTTTTTTGATTAAGAGCCTTCGTGAAATATTTTCTTTGTGCTGTTTTTTAGTATTTATTTTAATAGCGGCCACAAAAATAGATAATTTGTGAAAATGTAGATAACATGGTTTATTAGAAACAGTCTGGTGACAAACGTCCGTTTTTATACTCTGGGTACCTACTGACAATCAAAACCATAAAACGTAGTATAATGAAAAGTTTATGAAAAATGTTTTGAAGCATGACAAAAACAAGTTAAAAACTTGCACAAAATAAGCTCAAAAAATTATTACAAAAGTTTGAGGACAAGGAATAAAAAAATGTATATATTATAATATTACATTCAACACCGTTTTGCGTATTTATAAAACAGTTATTGTATCAATTACAGGTGCATGAATAAATACTTTCAAACACCTGGTATAACTCACGAAGGTCCGTTACAATATCTGGTTGAAATCTTACATCAAGGTCAAGAATTGACCTCTTTCTACAGCAGGGACAGGTGCGGTATTGGTGATACATCTGCGAAAATGAAATGGTGCCTCCAGGTGCAGTAAGCGTGTGTCAAGGTTTGAGGCAGATGTTCGAACCCACAATAAGTCATGTAAATTTTATGATTAATTTAAAAGATATGACATATTTTTTTAAATTAATCATATATATTATGATTAATTTAAAAAAAATATATGTCATCAGGCTCATATCTCCGAAAGGATAAGTATCTACATATCCTATTACTATATAATACTTCTAATCTATACAAATAAATAATATTGTTTGTTCGTAACATTAAAATAAACGATTTTAACTTAATGCATATGTAAGTACACGGTACACATACTTAAATAATATTTATTACACTTTTTGTTCTGGCTAATCTCTGGAAAAGTTGATTTTAAAAAGATATTGCAGATAGCTGATATAATAAGGATTATTTAGACTTTCTTTATTTGAGAAATTTATTATAGGAATGTATAAAATAAAATAAAAAAACGCGGACGAAGTCGTGAGCACAGCTAGTAATATATAAAAAAATATCGTTACGTCCGAAGGGGTGGTAAAGGTCTCGTGATGTTATAGGTGGCAAGTTTTCAATCTCTAACAAAGTTATGGTTTTCAGATAATCTTCAAAAATTAAAATAAAATAAGCTATACTACCTGGGAATCGAACTCGTATGTTAAAGTCAGTCACCGACTAGCACACCACAGAGGCGATAATAATATATATTACACAATCCAAACATGCTAAAAAACTATCGTACCCAAAGGATGAAAATGGATTATTACTAAGACTTCGTTCTCCGTCTGTCTGTCACCAGGCTGTATCTCATAAACGGTAATAGCTGGAAAAATTGCAATTTTCACAAATGATGTATTTCCGATGTCGCTGTAACAACAAATACTAAAAACAGAATAAAGTTTGCTCCCATATAACAATCGTGATTTTATTGCCATTTTATGGATAACGATACGGAACCCTTCGTGCGCGAGTCTGACTCGCGCTTGGCCGGTTTTATTTTTTGTATATAAAATGTCTTGATACTGAAAACTACCCTTCGGTTTCTCGGCCTAATATATATCTGATAATCGTGTTGCTACTCGGGATGTAGGTTTTGAGCACGTAATTTCGTAGGTATGCATAAATGTATGTAAACTTATGTGTGTCAAAATGTATTGAGGGCAATGACGACAGCTCGCACGACTCTACTTTTTTGTCTCTACTCTCCATTTATTAGTTCGTAAATTATATTGTGCAAATGAATATTAATAAATACTAATTAATTATCTCGATTAAATGTAATTAAAAATATGTAAATTTTACTTATATCGTATTTAAAAGTGCACATTTTTAGGGTTCCGTACATATAAAAAATTTGGAACCCTATTACTATACTAAGATAAGGTGATATCTAGATAGTTAAAAATTTTACAGATGATGTATTTCTGATGCCGCTATAACAAAAAATACTAAAACACCGAATAAAGTTAATATTTTAAGGGGTTCCCATACAAATCATGAACGTCCCGATCCGACCAATAAATAGGGCTATCGATATTTAGATCGCCGTATATGTAGATTAAATATTTATAGTTTATTTCTATTCATATAATAGATGATAAATTATAATGTATGCAAGTTTTATTCTTATTATGCACCTCTACAAAACGCTTCTATTAAACTTCTATTTTTTAGATTTATTATTGACGGATTATCATCTATACATACGGTACCCTTCGTGCGCGAGTCCGGCTCACACTTGACCGAGTTTTATTGTATAATATAATCAAATAATTTTATTAACGTTTTGATTACGTGTTGAGTTAATGATAAAATGTTTTAAAGACAAAGAACTCATAGTAAAAATATATAAATTATTTCAATTTGTTAAAAAAATGTGTTGTTTTTATCAAGGCATCATAAGCGCTAACTTGAGTGAACTATGTTAATGAGATTCTTAATCATTTTAGCCAGTTTTTAGAGTTCCGTAGCCAAAGCGTAAAAACTGAATCCTGTTACTAAAACTCTGCTGTCAGTCTGTCACCAAGTTGCGCATCATGAACCATGATAGCTAGGAAGTTGAAATTTTCACATATGCTTACTTCCGTTGACATTAGAACTATAAATAACAAAATAAAAATAATATATAAAGGGGCTCCCGCACAACAACCGTGATTTTTACCGTTTTTATGGATAATGTCCTACTCGCACTTGGCCGGTTTTTTATAAATATTAATTCATATATATGTCGTTTTACAATAATCTCAGCTAAAAGGACTTTTTTATTTTATTTATTTGCAAAATTGCAGTTTTGATTATAAGTGGGTTTCTATTGTGTGGTTTATCTATTTCATCATTATTGGTAGACAATATTTTTTAATATTAATAATAAAAAAATGTAGCCATAAAAAAGCCATGATTTTGTGTAATCATTAAAAACTACAAAAGAATAAAAACAGAATAAAAAAGAGTTTTATTAAAACAGTGTTTAAAATGCTATTATTACTTTGCAACATTATTGAAGTTATTATTGTTGACATTATTTATTATTTTTTAAGAATGCTGTCATTGTTTTGTTCATGTCGAATTGTTTTAAATTAATTTTATTTTTATTATAATTTTAAATTATTTTTTTTAATTTTGACGTATTGTACAATTATTGTACACAATAAAATGGCGAAACAGGATAGTTCTTTTTTTATGTAACACCTCATTGGATGACTCTATTCGCTGCAAAAAAAAAATATTATTATTAAATAAAAATTTACATTAAAAAAAACACATTTCTTTTAACGGCCTATTTTCTTTTGACAAATGATTTGTAAAAGTAAGAGGCTTGCCCCGGACAACACAGCCTTGAGAGCAGTATAAAATTGGCAATATCCTGGAGCTGCGAGAAGTTTGATTGGCGAAACCTTGCGACGCGCAAAACTCGGTCGACGAACTCTACAAGGCCGTAGCGCTGCCGCTTTCTTTGTTCAGCCTGTCGCAACAGCTCTACACGGGCACAGAATTCAACCTCGGCTCGCTTTATCAAGCGTTCACCCAAGCTATAGTAAATATTAATATCTTCAGTATGCGAACTGATTTTCATCTCTCGTTATTTAATTGTAGCGTGGTTTTGCTAACTTACAACTTCAACTAATTTACAATAAATTTATAATGAAGTTTTTTCGTTGCCTAAAATTGGATTTGGGCCCGTTGTTGTTTCTTTTTATTCTAAAATAAATAATATCAGCCCCATTTTTCAATGCTTTCCCACAAAACTTTTTTTATGTGTCAAAGTTATTAACAGAATAAGATTATTAATAACTAAATTTGAAAGGTCTTGGAAAGATTCTATGAATTTTTGGGTTAACCTAAAACACACTGTTTCGTGCGATTTTTGCGCGATTTGGCGACTGACTTGCCACCTGTCACATCGTGGGCTAATTGTGGGTGCATATCAGTAATATGGGTACCATGTTTAATGTTTTTCAATTATATTTGATTCGCTCCAAGTTTTATCTTGCTAGAACATTAGTTTGCATGAAGAATGACTAATTTTTTGAATTCTACGTATAAAATACTTTTCCTCAGTTGTGTTATGTGTAATGCGAATGATATTAAAAGATCTTGTAAATTTATCGGCCTCCTTATCAACTAAATTGAAACAGGAATATGGGTAGCACTTACGATAGAGTCACAAACCGTTTCGAGACTCTACTACCTATTTTTGTTCAGTTATTTAACTTTATAGTACAGTAACAATTAAGTTTGTACAAAAGACAAACTCAATGCATACTGATTGATGGAGAATGGCTCTCTATCAATTAACTTTTGGACCATAGAAAGTGCAGTAAGTTGATACCACTCAATGTATATATAATTATATATTTATAAATTCACACATACATACATAAATACGCTATTTCATATGTATCTAAATAAACCTAGCTATCCTACCTATCTGATTCTACTGACTGACTCTCCGAGTAGGACAATCGACCTATCTAAAACATATTTCACCAGCCTCAATGTTCAAAGCCTCTTGACCCTCTTTAAAATGAGCAGTGGAATGTAAAATGTGCCAAATAATCCACATTTAATTCACGGTAAATTTAAAAAAATATATCTGCACGCCCGTGTCTCCAAAGGAGTAAGCAGAGGTGACCCATGACTAGATGCATAAAAAGTATGTATGTATGTAACTATCCCGCTGATAATACTAGGGTGACGATATGAATATTATTGCATTTTACTATTATTACCACTGATGACATAACTCCAAAGGTTCGTATTTTTTACGGAGCAACAGAAGATTGATTAAATAAATAAAAATGTAGTTTATTATTTAGTACGAATTTTGCAAGTTGAACAAGTTTTTAATATTATAAATAAAATAAAAATACTTAATCACATGTTAATTTTTAATTTAAATTAAGACATTTAAAAATTAAAATTTAGATACAACATCAATGGTCTCCTATTTGCTTTATTTTCAAAAGTTCTCTCTCTCTCTCAATGTAAAAGTTTGACACTCTCCTTCCCATAGTCACTAATCTTAAAAAATTAACTCAATCCCTTTGCTTAATTTTTTTTATAAAAGCAAAGAATAAAAAACGAACAAAATTTAAAATTTTGTAACGTTATGTAATTTTAATGAACTAGGAAACCAATTCAATTTTAGATATTTTTATAAAGAAGACAGCCAGCAAACATGCCTGCAGATGAAAATTGCCCATGGATACCCACTACTTACGAGAAGGCAGTAATTGATATCGAATATAAAAAATATATATATTACACCTTTCGAAAAGTTCAATGAAGTATTTAAACTACAGGGTATTCTAGATCGTATCTATTAAGCAACGTGTGGAATACTAAGATTATCGGCGACTATACGAATTATTTTTAATATGTGATTCAAAGTTATCAATATTAAATATATTTAATGCTCTTCAAATCTGGCTAAACTTAGATCAAACACCGCTAACAAAATTATTAAATTGGTACTTTTCATTTATTTCTAATGTTCCCATTCTCTTCCAAAACTAACGACATGTGAGTCGTTCCTGTGCCTCTTCTATTACAAAAAAAAACGCATCTATGAGCAAGATAAGATCTCAGCTATTTTAAAAGCCCCATGGCCACGTTGCAAAAAAATAAGCGCGTGCGCAAGTTGTTGACGCGCTTTACTGCCATTGTAGGAGTGGGGGGGCTGCGGGGGGGCCACTTTCACCTGACGAGGCTGCGCGGACGTCGACCCCCGTTGCCCTACTCTGTTGACCCACTATGAACTAATCGAAACACTACACTTTCATTTTTGGGTACGTCATTGTACGAGGATGCTTACGTCTTATTGCAGTTTCTTGCGAGAGTTATGATCTCGGTGGGGGGGATGGAGATAGTAGACTAGAACAAGTAGAGAGTTTCTGAGAGGCTGGTTCTTGCGTAATCGCTGAGAGTGAAAGTGCTGAGCCGCCGTTTCCATACTAATGAGTGCGAACCGGGTGCGTCTCACCCACTGGGTCACAATACTTTCTTACAAAAATTACGTAAAAACTTTTACTACAGATAAATGGTGTCAACAGAGTAATAGTATTTTATTGTTTACAAATATTATACCCATATCTGGTTTTTTTATTATTAAAGCTGCCTCTGTGGCCTAGTGGGACGCGAGTTGGACTCCATAGCAGTAGTTCGAACCCGATATGTACCAATTTTACTAACTGAAGTACATTTTCTGAACGATCTTACGGTAAAGGCAAACATCGTGAGGAAACGCGAGATTAGTGACTTGCTGTCACATCATTGGTCCTAATCTCGTCTAGCAATCGCGGGTGCATTTGTACCTCTGCCTACCTTTTAAGGAATTTATGCGTAAAGGTATATATTTTTATAATAGAATTCTATTAAGATTTATTATTTTTAAATTGGTTATGAATACCACAAAGTATTTTTAACATATATTATCATACTCGGAATAACAGCCTAAGACTGTGGGAAGATCCGGCTAACAAAATACAGTTTTTTTTAATTAAAAATAAAAATATATATTATATCTACTATACCCTAATTTAAATAAAAAACTACACAAATATTTAATCTTTTTGAATTCCGTAATACAATTAATATTATCTAATAGCTATAACATCATTTACAAAATTCTATGTTTTTATTTTAATAATATTTTTATAATAATTATTGTTATTCTTTTTTTATTAAGTTTTTGTAATAATCATTTTGGTAGTAATAAAGTTAATTTTGTGAACGTGAGAATGTTTGTTAAATATTTATTATGGTGACCATAGAAAATTAATAGTTGTTATCCTTCAAAAAGAACTGAGGCTAGATTTAATCCCTACATTTAATAGGGTAAAATTAAACTTAGCTCCCCTTTTTACAGGGGCTAAATAAAATTGGAGCGTCTATATGTAATATTAAATAACCACAAAACCGTATTTTGTGGTTTTTTTTTTCTATCTGTCTCTCTGTTTGTACCCGCTAATCTTAACTGTAAACAAGGAGTGTATATACATGCTGTATTATATAGATAAGCTATATCCGTCTTTGCATTGTATGTAATAACCTCAGTAGAGACAAAATTTTTGATGAAATGTTCATTTTTAATTAATAATGTAATAATAATACACTTCTACTGATTTTTTTATTACTTAAGCTTGGCCTGATTGCCTAAATAAATATAAATATCTTCATGCCCATATTCCCGAAAGGGTAGGCAGAGGATATGCATATCTAATACAAACCCCAAGTTTCCTTAAGAAGTTGTTTTTCTTCACCGTAAAAGCACTCAGAAAATGTACATTAAGTTAGAAAAACTCATTGATAGATACGGGGCTGTTTTTATTTTAATAACTAGCGTCTAGCTGTATACGAGACTTTTTTTAATTATTCAATTTTATACATTTCTAAAATAAAAGTAGCCTAAGTCGTTCCTTATTAAATTAGCTGCCTGCCTGTAAAAGTCCCGTCAAAATCGGTCCAGACGTTAAAATATTATTTTAGTATATGTACTTTATAAATATACATATGCATTGAGTAAAAAGCGGTGATTTTAATATCACATACAGACACTCCAATTCTATTTATTTGTATAGATAATATAAATGAAACAGGGATATTCTTACATAAATAACTGTTAATGGAGTTGCACCGAGAGCCGAGGATGAAAAGTGGGATTAACAATCATGTTGCTTTATCAATTGTCCTTGTGATACAAAATATAGGAGATATTGAAGAATATGCTTCGGCCAACACATGTATATCCGTTGGCATTCAAGCTTAGTGCTCGGCGCTCGCAGTTATGGCCTCGGCGAACAGGGCAACGTACGCTGACTAGGCCGAATGTATTGCATACAAAGTCCAATTCGACCGCTCCCTGCCACTCTGCTTTAAGATCCTAGGCCTTTTACTATACGCCGATACCTAAAGGCTGCTAGCAACTCAACATCAAGGTGACTAAGCTCACATAAAACCTCGTTTCGTAATTGGCAAAGCTTTTGTTTTTTTTATTTCTTCAATACTGCCATAATATAAAAACCTCGTTTTGTAATTGGCCAAGCTTTTGTTTTTTTTTATTTCTTCATTCTGCCATAATATGACACCTCGTTTTTTAATTTGTAAAGCTTTTATTTCTTTATTCCGCCACATATTTTTGTAGTGTTAATACTTTTTTTATTATTTTAAGGCAAATTATATGAAATATAGAGGCACATTTTTCATTAAAAAATACGGTGGTATGTTTCATCTATATAGTTTATGTTTATAAATAAAAAAAATATTATTGGCCTTAGCTGAAAATTTGGTCAAACTTTTATATTAGTAAATTTATTTAATATCTTTAGACCGGAATACTAGTGGCACCAATGGCGAGCATTATGACCATGGATAAGGCACTATCTGTATACAATATTAAATCTATCTCTTAGGGCTGGCAATCTCACTCTCAAAAGGCTGGTTTTTTTGACTGTCAACTTCACAAAAGTAACAAAAACAGTTATCAAAAAATATCAACAGTAAAGCATGTAAAAACAGAGGACAACGGCTCGTCTATAAATATTAGATCAAAAGCTATGTATGTCAAGAAAGTGTTATATGAATATATATCTCAAACGAGCCAAGAAAAGTCCATAACTGCATAGATCACTGATCTAAGTTTCTATTTCATATCGAGAAAAATTGCCTTGAATTTTAAGTTATACTTTGTTATCTGATACGAAGTACGTATTACACGAATATTGTTGCTAAACCCTGTGTTAGTCCGGGTCCCCTGTGTAGAATAATAGCAGATCGTAAGAGGGGAGAAAAGGTTAACTGGGTTACTCCCAATAAGACCATTCGTGGTAAAGTGCTGTGCTTTCCACCACACCACCACCACTTTACCTTTACTGCTACCATAATGACATTGTCGTTTTCCGGTCCTGAGGGTAAAGAAGCCGGTAGACTTTCACATACGATCTAACAGCCCGATGATAGACAGACACACCTTCAACGTCTATAGTCTCTTACCATCAGGAAACTCGTGTGATTATTCGCTGTCCTATCCCTTATGTCTTATTATTAAAAAAGTTGTTAATTTACCTATTTGTCGTAAAAGATAGATTTACTTGGGAATGCGTTGGATGGATATTTCTACTAATTTTCATAATTTACTAAACTTGCCAATATATGGTATGGTACACGTAATAATTCTACCATAATAACGTTCAAACAGAAACTTTTTTAAACTCGCGAGTATTTTATTACATAACAGCTTAAGTTCATAAACCTTTTATCTAACTAAACTTTCTCTTTTTTTTTAAATAACATAAATAAACATCGGCATGTCTATATTCACTAAGGGGTAGACAGAGGTACTTGTGCACCCAAGTTTAGCCGAAGATATTAGGTGATAAATGCAAATCTGTCGCCATATGAGACATCATTCCAATTATAAACTGAAAAAACTCATAGAATAAGTAGCCCTTCTCGGAAATCAAACCCGGGGTCTCGTGCGTCGAAGTAATTTAATATGATTCTAAGTTAAATATTAACTGAAAGTAATTTAAACGTGAAGCAAAAACTTTAGACTCGTTTTTACGAAAATTGCGCGGACGGAGGAATATGAAATTTGGCACACTTATAGTTTATGTTTAGGAGAAGTGCGGAACCTTAATATTTTTAATAATAATGCTTATTAAGTGCGTTGAATCAATAAATATTTTAACACAAGTATTTGCTACACACATACATACTCTGTTGTTAAATGATGTTTTGTTTGTCATTTACTGTTTTTTAATATAACAGTCCAAAAAGTTTTTACAAAAAAGTGTTTGTATCCTTAATTAAATTATCGCAAAATAACTTATTTGTTTTCGTTGATTTTCGACCACCGGGCGACCAGTAGTTACTTTAGTCTCACTGTAGTGGTTTTTGTGCCAAATAAAAAAAACAATGGGTCATATATCGGAAATGATATTAAAAACTCAAAGTTGTCTTTTATTGTATGTAAAAATAAGTTCACAATTTAACATGAAGAATTGTTTCTTTTGTTTTTTAATGTCAATTGCTAATTCGATATTCACTTTTTCATGACTTTTTTCCTTTATATGTCATAAACAAAAACAAAGAACAAAGCATACTTAAGAACTGAATAATACAAAACATCCCTATTCGTAGGGATCCCATAGGGTAGGGATAACCCCATCGCCCGCTAGTTAGATGATACAATTATTTACATTCCTATTTTATATAATCACTAGTAAATGTTTTTCAGATTAATCTGAGTAAGCATCAAGCCCGGGATTGGAATGGGCTCGAAGAGTCGATAGGCTTGCCACCTATCACATCATGGGCACAGTGCCTTGGCTAATAGTGGGTGTTCTAGTATATCCACGACCCGTCTATTATCCCCGAAGTGAAGGTACAAGTAAAGATTTTTAGACTAACTAGAAAAAGAGGCTCATTCAGTCAATATAAAACATTAGACATATGGCTGTAAGCTCTACAAACAGCGGCTAGCTTAAGCGATCCTTTACCTACCTTCCCGCCAATAATCCGAAATGGCATTCTCTAAGCAGGTAATTGCCACAATACAATTACATGTTGAATCAAAGCAGTTAAATTCGCCAGCATTAGAATGCGAATTTGCGCGCGACTCACGTTCGTAAGATAAGTCAGTCAGGGTCGGCGCGGTGCCGACGGCCGACCGTGCACCCGCCTTACGACATCGCGCGCTTTGCAACGTTGCGCTAGATCCAGCCTTACCCGCCTAACCGTAGGGAAACCTGCTACTAGCCTCTGCCCACGATTTTACTTGCGTGTATCAAATAACAAGTCTCTTTCAACTTTGGTGTCAATAAATAAAGGGAATTCATTTTTATTATTGTCTATCTATACATTATCAGCCATGAAGCACCACTCTACCCGCCTAGCTGTAGGGAAACCTGCCACTAGCCTGTGGCGACAATTTCACTTGCAGGTGCATTAAATATTAAGTCTCTTTCAACTTTAGTGTCAAGAAATCGAGAAAATTGATTTTATTGTAGTCTATATATACATTATCAGTCGAGCTAATGCTACATGCGATACATCAAGTCTTACCCGCCTTATCGCAGGGAAACCTATCACTATCCTTACTCATGAAACCTATTAACTCTTTTGTTGAAGACATTTAGGAACAGAAAATATTTTTAAGCGAACAACAAACATATTTAAATGGAAGTCTCTAATCGAGACTGATTAGTCTAGTTCGAGTTTGTGAATCTCCATTTTTACAACCTAGAATTGAATAAGACTAGATTAGAACTAAAACTAATCCACTATTCATTGTAAAGAAGTCCAAGTTTTTTTAGCAGCTATAATATCACTAGATTGAGTTTAGCTAAAGTTTGAAGTTGTAAAATAGCCGCGCGGGTTAGCAACAAATTAATCATTAGAAAAAGAATGAATTTTGCTACGGACTGATTCGTGTTAAAGAAATTCCTTCAACGTACAGATAAAATCGTTTCACTTTCCTATAATACGTATTTTCAAACCAAAACTTCATAATGGAAAATCCCCTGATAACTGAAACATTTTATTCGTACGCACTTCATTGAATAAGAATGTAGCTTCACAATAGCCGAGATGAAATTTTACGAATGTTGTCTGCTTTATTTCAGAGCAATCTAGAACATACAAAATATAATCAAGCCCCTACCCCGAAAGAGTAGGCAGAGTTACAAATGCACTTAACCGACGATATGAAGCCGCATAATGTCATAGATGACTAATTGGTGCAGTTGAAAATTTCACAGATGATGTGTTTCTGTTGCCGCCATAACGACAAATACTAAAAACCGAGAAAAATAAATGCATAAAGGTTGCTCCCCTACAACAAACATGATTTCTTCGAAATTTTTATAGATAATGGTACGGAAGCCTTTGTGTACGACTCGCACTTGGGCGGTTTTTCTTAGTACTTGACTTGATTCAAGAGAACAATCAAAAATGTGTGTTTACAAGGTACCTATACATATTATACAAAAATATTATTTAAAAATAAAATATTAAAAATCTAATTTTCATCTATCTGTCTGTTTGTACCCGCCAATCTCTGAAACGGCTACATCGTTTTCAATGGGACTTTTACTGGCAGACTGATGTAATAGGAATAGCTTAGATCACTTTATCTTTCGAAATGTATAGAATAAAATAATTAAATAAAAGTAGCGGGAACTGCTTGTTGATATATAGATAAAAACAGCTCAGCGATTATTTCGCAAGCAGACGAACCATTTTACCAAAAGATACAACGTATTATATAAAGGTCGCTAAATTACAGGATGATAATAAAACCCTCGTGACCTAAATGCCCTAAAATTTCTCCTTCAATAATACGAAGTTCAACAACCTTTAGGTCAGATTGGGTAACAATTTTATATCCTTCGTGACATACCTTTCTAGAGCTTTTAGGACGGGGACAGAATCGGGGACGAAACCTTAATATAAAACCACTCTGAGATTGTTTACGAGACCCGTGAAAAGAATTATATAGATAATGCTTTATACTATAA
>DVZL01001345.1:0-18109 GCA_018236625.1 Lasaia peninsularis
GTACATCGAAGTAGCTTTCCAATGATATCCATATCGTCGTTATTGGTATCCAGGACCATTTTGTCCGGTCCTCCTTTTCACGTAACAACGTATTTTTTTTTGCCTTTTCTAAAGATAATGGTATGGATTGAACTCGAACTTGGTCAATTTTATTTACTTTTTTTTCTTTGTCATATCCTCAGGCGAGTAGTAATAATCTAGAGAATTCGATAAGCATAAGGAGTAACTTTTTGCTTTTTCGTCCATCCTCCTATCATCGAACTACTACCTAATCTAGAGGATATAATAAGGGGTAAGTTTTCTTTGTCCTATCTACGGCTACCTAATTTAAGTCTACCTAAACTTGAGCTTAAATTTTGTGTACACGTTTAATTTGTATGACACTACACGATAAGGTACAGGACATCATTCTAAATCCAACATGGCGGACCAAACAACATGGCGGAATAGTTATTTTTAAAGCACGTCTGCAATACGAAGCAACTAGAAAAATAATAAAAGCTTTTTCTAAAGTATTTTTTTCTCTTAATTAATTCCACCTGGTGTTATCCGCGGTTATGCTCGAGTGTTGAAGATATTCGCGTAGTAGTGAGCCTTGTTTCCCTCCTGGGTTACAACCCTCTGATGGCAGCCGGTCTCCGTAAAAAATAACGCCCTGATCAAATCCCCTACATTAGGTAGCCCATCCCGATAGAATCTAATATAATAGTACGGGAAAAGGCTTAGAAGAAAAGTTATTTAAACCGTACAAGCCTTTATGAAAAGTCGCATTGATTTTTATATATTGCTAGCTTTGCCTGCGGCTTCAACCGCGTTTTATTTGTTTCTAAAACATAATTCTTAATAATAATATACTAAGCTTTTCCTTATTACATCAGCCAGTGAAAGTCCCGTCAAAATCGGTCCAGAGATTAGCGGGTACAAACGGACAGACAAAAATTCAAAAAAATACTATTTCGGTATAAGTATCTTGTACGTAAATGTATATACTCATTAAGTAAACAACGTTTATTTTAATATTACATACAGAAACTACATTTTTTTATAGATTAAAATTTAGTACCAAATCTGAAAATAGGTGGCGCTGTGCATTTTTACATTACATCTCAATTGACTCGGCCTTAATGTAAGTATATATGTTACTGCCCACCACCCACCCAAGGTACTCCAATTTGATTCATTTGTCTAGTTAGACCAACTTGCATTTCCTCCCCAGATATATTTATTCACTCGCCATACCGGCGAACTACGTAAGGCCTGGTTAATGAGAAAGAAGATGATTGTTGTGGTCCATTCTAGACTTGAGTTGACGGCGAACAATTGACAATTTAAAAATCAAGATGGATGGTCTACCATGACCATACAGATGTTCTCCGTATTGGTCCGGGTCCTCTGTGTAGAATAGACCAACAGCCTTCCTATCCGGCAGCTTGTAATAGACGAGCATAGTTTAACTGCGTCTCTACTAACGTGACCACTGCTGGTGGATTGCTAAGCAGCAACTCGGCCAGGTAGGGATACACCGCCTTACCTATTCCTGCCGCCATAATGACATTGTCGTGTTCCGGTCCGGAGGGTGGCCCGACCACAGGACAGTGGCGCACCTACAGCATCTAAGGTGTCTATGGGCTGCGGTTGTCTCTTACCATCAGGAGACTCGTATGCCTGTTTGCTGTCTTATCTCATAAAGAAGATAATAGGTAAGTTCACAGATTATATCGCCGTTTCAGTATGTGTTCATATGTAGATTATACATATGTACGTTGAGTATAATCAATCACGTATTGAACACGGTCATTGTGTTCGTCTGTTGGACCGTAAATCCGGTCCCTATCCCCCCTCCACTGCGACCCCCTCTTTTATATGAATCTCATTTAAGTTTGTACTTACGCAACTGAGTAAACCACTGGAGTGTGGATTTAATAATTGATATTGAGGGTGAACAATAGTTCTGTACTCTGACCTAATATGTCATTAGGCTATTATAGTATGTGATTGTTCTTAGTTAATACAGCGTGGCCTGCAGATGAACTTTATGGGCAAAGATTTTTGAGTATCAATAAATAATCTGCGTGTATGTGCTTGTAAAATGTTAGTTTAATAAATCGAAGGTCGCCGGTTCAAATTCAAAAGGAAACAGGCGTTTCGTGATGTAGTCGAAACATAAATGTCTTGAACTTCATCTATGAGTTTTATCAGATTATCTCAAAAAATATAATCTTGCCTGACATTTGATTTTTATCAGATATGGCGACGAACTTGTCACCTATCACATCTTAGGACCTGATATTGTCAGCTAATCGTAGCGTCTCTGCCTACCTCTTCGGGAATGTGGGCGTAACTGGTTTTGTGGTGGTTAATGTATGAATACACTTGCACTTATTATATTTTTAATTATAATATCAACTACCAGCTCTTTGCGGTTTCACCATCTGTCACTCTGCCTTTAGGGTTTCGACAACCAACTTCTCACGGTTTCAGCTGATGTTATTTCGCCTTCAAGGTTTTTACAACCAACTATTAGTGGTTTCACCCGCACCCACCCCGCTCTCAAAGTTGAAGTGTGAAATTTTATTTTATATTTGCATTTCCATTAATAAATCGCGTATACCATAAAAAATCTTGATTCAGAGTTTCTGAAAAAATGTGTCAAAAAAATAATCACTTTAGCTTTGTTATTATTGTGGTATTCATTGGTATTATTATTATGGTAACTTACTAAGGTTAATAAACTTAGTAATTTTTAAATATTATGATATCTATTTAATTTTGTGATATGTACCTATATTTTTATAAACATTGGTCATTAGATAATGTGTATTGGAATTTTTTAAAAACCTTTGTGGTATTTTAAACATTAAATTAATAAATTTACTCATATGTAAGTATATAAATAATATACATTTTTTATAATTACTAAAAATAACGATCTCTTTAAAAAATAGTAACTGATTCGTTTTTTTATTTTTAAATTATTTTAAATAATTTAAGGAAAAAGGAATATTTTTTAATCTAAATAATTATGAAAGGAATCGTAAGATCAAAAACGGTGCTGTGAAATTATATACGTAACTTAATTTGACATAATTTTTATCTGTATCGTCACTTGTATTTTTTTATTTTCTTATTAAACATTTACACAGCGACACTAATTTACATACACATTTGTCTAATTCTATTTCACTACCAACAACTATATTATTCTAATGTTGTAATGCGTTATGTAAGCATTTAAACAAATAAATAAGGGTATTTTCACAGATCTCTTTTATAATATTCATAAAATATAGATAAACTCAATGGATGACTGGCATGTGTGAAATGCCCTTAAGCCGCGGTGTCACAGAGAGTGCGGTCTAATGATGCGTTTAATATAATGTTTCACGCAGCGAGGGCCATCGTACCTGATACAATTTGAACAATAATAACTCACTCAACTATTAACAAAATATTCACCACGGAGAATAAAATCACGAAGTATCCGGCAATTTGAAAGCAATACATTATTAAAAGCTCTATTCGTCGTATCAAAGCTCAGAGTAATTATGCAAAAAATACAATTTTTTTAAAGGGCAACTCACTGACTATTAACCAAATATTCACCGCATAGAATAAAATCACGAATCAAAAGTAGGAACTAAAGGCTAATCGTCACGGTAAAATTTAGAAGAACTACCTAAACAATTATAATAAAAAAAGTTTGGGTACTCAGGAGATAACTCGCTTAACTCAAAAAAAATATCCACATAAAAACAGAAAAATATGGTCCGGTAATTTAAAATGAATGGATTTTACTCTGAAATCCGAATTTAGAGGAATTACCAAAAAAATAAGCATAATAAACTACAATAAAATAAATAAAGATGACATGATTAAACTTAATTAAAAATTCTAAATAAAAAAATGGAACATAATTTTAATAATCTAGTTTATTGAAATAAAGATAATAATTATTATAAAAAACTAAATTGAAAAATGCACATAGTTTCATATACATAAGTTAGTTCCCTGTAGCCTCAGAAGCAATAGGTAAACTCATCAGTAGTTTTATATAAGACTATAGGACCATTAATTGCGTCATAGTTTAGGGGGAGGTAATTCCTAAGGGTGAAGCTCATTAGCCGGGTATTACAAGGGCATTGTGAACATCATTAACCTGACGTCAATTTCACTCACGAACAACTAAAAATTAATAGTTTTTGCCATATTCTTGATTCTTATTTCTTTAACAAGTCAGGTACACACGTTATTAAATAACGATTATCAAAAACTGCCATGTTCTCTCACTAATCCAGAGAAAATATGAATATTTTTTAACATATGGTAATGGACGATAATTCACAAAATATTTATATTTTTTTTTTATGATATTGGAAGGATTTCCTGACGGTAAGAAATAAACGTCGCCAATAGACACCAAAGGTGGAGATGGTGCGTTGCCAACCGAGGCTGGGGTGGTAAGCCTCTTGCGTGAGTAAGTTTACCGGCTACCCTACCCTCTAAACCGGAACACGACAATGGCGAGCATTGACGCTATTGTAGCATGAATAGGTAAGGCGGTGGTACCAATCCGGGGGAGTCGTTGCAAGACTCTACCACCTAGTCAATGACACAGTGTTGATGACAATAGACCCTGTGCTCGCCTATTACGAGCTGCCTGGGTGGAAGGCAGTTGGTCTATTTTACAACGTAACCCGGACCAACACGGAGAAAATTAACAATATATTTATCACAATTGGAATTTGTCAAAATTATCCGGCAACTCAAAACTTATAGATCTTTATACCGAAGTCGGCTATCTAATCGAGAAAATTTCACAAAAGAGCGCCAGTTTTTGCACAGAGCGACTGCCACCAGACCACTAAAACTCAGACGGGATACTAGGCCCAATCCTAGATTATCCTAGGTTTTCTCATATGATTTCCTTCACCGTAAGATCACTCAGAAAATGTAAATTTAAAAAAACTCATTGTCAGTGATTTAAAGCATAAAATCAGTCACGATGCTAGTGAAAAAATAACCCAAATTTGTGGTGGTTTGGCAAGTCATTATTTGGACATTATCCCGAGACAGCGAAATGTACAAATTTGAAATGGTTTAAAATTACACAATTATGATATATGATTAGAACCTTTACAACGAACGCATAAAGACTTACGCACGAGTGAACACGCGCATAATCACAAGTAACTTGTGACTTCCTTTCCACACTTCAATGGGTCTAAACTGTTAAACGTTTATTATTACGGTCGGATCTGTATCATCATGTTTGTAATTTCATTACGGGGCATACATTCAACATAAATTATTTTACTTGGTGGTTAAACGCAGTGCAGAAGCTCGCCAGGCTACCACCACCTCTCGTTCACGCTATTGTCGTGTTCTGAAGCGGAAATTAGGTTAGGTAGACTTGCAAGCGTGGCCCAAATCTCCACCATCAGATCAACGCACTAGTTATATTTAATAAGCTTCAACGCTTCAAGAAATGCACAACTTACATTTAATCTTAAAATGCGACGCTTCAGGAAACGCACTACTTACATTTAATCTTAATGCGATGCTTCAAGAAACGCACTACTTACATTAAATCTTAATGCGACGCTACATGAAATGTATTAGTTATATTTTATCTGAATGCGACGCCACAGGAAACGCACTAGTTATATTTTGTCTAAACGCGACGCTTCAGGAAACTCACTACTTATATTTTATCTTAATGCGATGCTTCAGGAAATGCACTAGTTATATTTTGTCTAAACGCGACGCTTCCGGAAACTCACTACCTATATTTTATCTTAATGCGATGCTTCATGAAACGCACTAGTTATATTTTGTCTAAACGCGACGCTTCAGGAAAAGCACTAGTTCAATTTTGTCTTAATACATAAATATTTTCCTGTCATGGGTTAGTTTTTTTTTGGGAAAAGACAACGAACAAGCACACAGGTCTTCTAGTGTTGAGACACAACCGAGGGCTATAGACATTGTAGATATTGTAGATTCGTCACTGTCTGTGGTTAGGCTGTTAGACCTACCCTACAAGTCTACCCTACTATCCAGACGGGAGCACGACAATGTCATTACGGCGGCAGGAATAGATAGGTGGTGGTGGTGCACAGCACTCTACCACTAGTAGTCATGATAGTGATCCAGTTAACCTATACCTCTTACGAGCTGCCTGGTAGGGAGACAGATAGTCCATTCTATACGGGGGACCCTGACAAATACGTTAAATAGCTAGTTGCCATCCGAAACAGCTAAGCTGATTTTGATGAAACCTTATACAATTGAAACAATTAATTTCAGCATTTAGGTCTTTTTAATTGTATATACAATTATGTATATACAGTTGAAAAGACCTAAATGCGAGCAAAGCCACAAAAATAACTAGTGTTTTGTAATATTTTGTGTATAAGTTACAAGAGTATACCTGTATTACATAGGTAATAAAAATCAATAAGTTGGATCTCATGGGACAGCAATTGTTAGCGAGCTATTTGGTCAGTTTTTCCAAGTTCCTGGACTTATTACAATAATTATTTCGGCAAATAACACAAGTTTATATTTATTATTGTATATAATTTCACTATATGTATATAGTATTAGTTATTTACTGTATAGTAAAGTCTTTTACATAAACTAACTTTACCAGAGTGATTTGTAAATATATAATATATTCACATACATTTATATGTAAACTAGTTGGTTGTACTAAAATTTAATAAACTAGCTAGCTTTAATAAACACCCAGACTCGGAAATACAAACATCTGTGTTCATCACACAAATGCCCGTCCCCTTCGGGAATCGAACCCGAGCCTCGCCACTCGATCCACTCGATTAACAAGGTAGTCTCGACCAATTTAGCAAAATAACAATTATATTTTTGTTTAAATATGGGTTTCGCTTGATTTTATTTTTTTAATGAGCTTATTATCTCGAACTTGAGATGGATTTCTTTAAATTTCAGCTGTGAAATATCTCAATCGTGTTAGCTTTCTAAAAAATCGCATTGCAATTTAGTTGGTTCATTTACTTAGGAGCCGCGATGCCACAGACAGATACATATATAAAAACAGAGGGACAAGTCAGACTAATAACACCCTTCTTTCTCTGTTGGGGATTAAAAAAACACAAAACAATGTTAAAGAGGCGGCACATTAACTTTTCTAACTTTTTATTCAGAATTTTCTCTCCGGAGGTACATAATTGGGTCTTTAATGATGACATAGACTATATTATCAGTTTCAGATAATTTCACGGGATACTAATAATTTTATTAATCACTAGCGATACTATACATGTTATATACATAAAGACCTTCCTCTTGAATCACTCCATCTATTAAAAAAACCGCATCAAAATCCGTTGCTTAGTTTTAAAGATTTAAGCCTACATAGGGACAGACAGGGAAAGTGACTTTATTTTATAATGTGTAGTGAAAATACCTTACATAGGTATGAACTGACATATCGACATATAGCATAAAATTTTATCTACAAAACTGTGCTGTATAGCATCGGGTCCACTGTACCTCAAGCCCCCTGGCTCCAAGCTACCTACATTCGTAATAGGCGAAAACAGGTTAAATGGGTCATCACCAACTAGACTATTAAACTTGCCCAGATAGAAATCCGCCTTAATTTATCCTGCCTCCGTAATGACAGTGTCACGTTGCAGCCCATAGGGTAGGGTAGCAGGTAGACATAATGTGTCTATCTGCTACCCTAATAATACCTTCCTAATACTCCACCCACATGACAACCACGAGACTCTAAAATTTTGAGAAAACCCATTGGCTTGTACACAGTCTATCACATAAAAATCTACGAATATTTGTTCAGTATGAGAAAATAGTGATGTCATCAACCTAAATAGGCCACGATTGTCTCAGAGAGAGAGGGTGCTTATTGGCTGTTTAATCGCAAAAAAATATAAGTGATGCGCTACGATTTATGTTACTATACTACTTTTTATGCAACACGTGTAAATGTTTAAATCTAAAAAAGGCGTTGGACGTCATTCATGCGTATACGCACCCCTTGCGTGTCAGCTGATAACAAACCGCGTTCACTTATAACGTAGCCAGTTACATACAAGGTCTTCTTGCTTTATCAATCCGTACAATCGACGTTAAAAGCGCAATTGTGTATAATTATATTTATCGTTTTTCATTTGTGTGATAGATTAGCGCATGGTCTATACTCTAAAGGATGCAGAAACCGGCGACGACCACCAGTGCATCATCGTCGTGCTTTGGTTTGAAGTATTGTTCATAAACCAATGTAATAATTAACATTACAATCTTAAATGTGCAATGTTCTTTTTCTGTTTTAGATAGATATTACGCCAACGCCATCTAGGATAAAAATAAACAATCATGAACTATTTATTCTGACGGCGAATTTATTAATATTTTAGCTGGATTATGTATAGCCACCACTGGGTGAAATTGTAAATATTCTATCGGACTGGACCCCCTCCCCCTTGGTCCCTCTGAATACATAACACATAATAATTAATTATATCGTTGATTGTACATCGAGTTCGACGTTGTTAGGGAAATACGTTATTAAGCGGTTTTTATCAGATTGCGAAAATCCGTATTAACTTTATATGTAGTGTTAGATTTATTTGGTAATATAGAAACTAATTTATTCACGTTCAATAATAAATTTAAATTGCTCATTCAAATTTAATATGAAGTTATTTCGGTGTTTGTACAGTTGAGAAAGCTTTAACGCAGTGAAACTGCAAGGAACCGACTTCAATTTAATTATCAAGTGACATGAATAACTCAGAGCATTATTTTTTTGAGTAGGTATATAAGTATTCAGTCATCAATACTTATATTACAAAATCGCAATAAATATATTTTGTGAGTAATAAAAGGCTGGCGAATGATATAAGATATTTTTTATCTAATTGATGCGAAGATCTACCTTTAAAACGGCCATAGCTACGTACAACAGCGTTATTTAATATATTGTAAGTATATATTAAATAGATATAGCCATCCTTTTACCCTAGAATCAGCCAATTTAACAATTTCCCATGGGCGACACGGTGTTTGGCCCCTGACAATACCTTCACGTCATCTACCGTGTAAATGTTCATTTCGATTCGAACAATATTTACCCACTAATAAGCACCCAATGAAACGGATCTCAAGTGGAAAAATCGTAAATTATTCAATGTGGGTAATGGGTATTTATTGATAATTCATTTCACTACTTCACTAAATTATTTTTATGAAGTTATTCATTAATTTATCTTTTCACTATTTTTTTATTTTCTATGAATTTATTTATATATTGATATTTATTACTTAATTTTACTTAATTATTGTCTATGAAGTTATTAATGTAATTGAGAAAAAAGTTCATATTGAGTCAAATTAGACAGTTTTGGTGGTACTTTGTACAGTTGATATTCACAAGTGAAATATTCAGAGAGACATTAGTGTATCGTTTATTTTTTTATGCCGACAAATATAACTTGATGAGTTTAGGTAAGAATGTCAGCACTATTGACTATGATATACATAGGTTTCTATTGTATTGGTTATTTAATAGAATTTCAAAGAAGAGTTTAATAATTTCTCCTTCGAGCAAAGCCACTATAAATACTTTTTTTGTACTTTCTCTAGCATGTATTTCATTGTTTCTGTGTATGATTGTATAACACCTTTAGAAAAATCTACTAATATGCGTGAAGGTACTTACTAATACTACTACCCACTATGGGATTCATTTAATGTAATTTGTGCTGGGATATTATATGTAATATGTTAATGACTGCCACGTTGGCCAAGTGGCGAGCTGCATCGACTCACCGCAAGGCTTGGGTTCATATTAGTATCGTTGTCTAACATTTATAACACAACCATTTCTAATATCTACTATAATAAACACTACGACTACATTACAAATATTAACCAGAGAATAAAACCTTTAAATCTACTTTAAAATAAAACGATAAAACACATATTTTGTTTTTCATTTTCCAAAACATTTAATGAAACAAAAGTTTAACATGTTCTTCATTGATATACAAATTGAAAAAAAAAATTAAACGCCTCGTCAATGTTGTAAACGATACCTTAAGCACCAATCAAGTGTGAAGAACATAGATTTTGTGTATTAGTATCATAGACAACATCCTATTAATATTATAGATGTGAAATTTTGTGAGTATGGATGTGTGTTTCTTATTATTTCTATAAAAAAAAATACTGTACAGATTTGAATGAAACTTTCAGTGATATAGCTTATACATTACAATAAAACATATGCTACCTCTTAACCGACTATATTAAAAAGAAGGTATGTTTTTACGCAATAAGTAGGTAATATAAGTTGGAAAAAAACTGCTCTTTTGTGGAAGGTTAGTAAGCACATAATTTGCTTACTTTAGGGTTCGGATACATTTATTACATTTCATAATCCATGTTGTATAAACTTAGCGGAGAAACGAGCTGTGGCTCTTTTTTCAAATATCGCAGTGTTGGTATATATGTAAATAATTAAAAAAAGGAAGACTGACAACAATATCAAAATAACCTTTTTAAGGATTTTGGCGCGATCGAGAGAACAAATGGACGCAGCTCTTTTGATAATTATTAAATTTCTTGCACATATTGAGTAAAGTTAGTCAATTTTGGTGGCATTTTGTTAAAGTTTGTTCAGTTAAAGTCATGGACAAGTGAAATATTTATGAAGAAATTAGTGTATCATGTATTTTCTCCATGCTGCCAAATCTCAACCGATGAGCTTAGGTAATCATCATTTCAGCCATAGGGCGTCCACTACTGGACACAGGTCTCCCCAAACGACTTCCAATTGGACCGATCAACGGCGCCCTGCATCCAGCGGGTTCTGCGATCTCCACTATGTCGTCGCTCTATCTAGTTGGTGGACGTCCTACGCTGCGCTTGCCGGTGCGTGGTCTCCACTCTAGAACCTTCTTGCCCCATCGGCCATCGGTGACTAGTGGCAATTTTAAACTTCTTGCAAATTTTTACTTTACTAATGGCAGGTTTTTACGCTCATACCAAAAATATTCTATTACTAATAAGTCATCTTAATAAAATATACTTATTGTCAATACCAGGACCGCAGAGTAGATAGGCACAATAAACCAAGAAACATGGTCATGAGATAGTAATATACCTATAGCCTAAAATCAAGTCTATAGCCAACTAAGTGTTGGGAGGGTAATTTTCTCGTACGCAGTCTATTCATATAAAAATCATTGATGGTCGTTTTGCACGCTAAAACTCGAAAACTGATTGGCTATATCGATATTTAAGGACAAATTAAGAAAGTTTAAAACTGACATGACAAACATAAAATGGTCTAAGATCCGAACCTAAACCGACCTTCACCGAGCTGATAATAGAATAAAACTTATTTTATAATAAATTTAGTATAAATTAAATAGAGAATAAATTAAAAATGGGTTGCCAAAAAAAATCCTGGACCAAATATTTTAAATTAATTTTTTTTTTAATGATTTTTTATTTAATGTTTAATGTTTGTTGTTGATAATTGACGGCTTTCATACGCAAAGACATTGCGTCCCTGCTGAGTACACCTTACTCGGGGGCTAACAGCATCCTTAAAATCATCAATGATAAACCTGATTGCTCGATGTAACGGCATTGGGTACATACTCATATACACACAGCCGGTGCATTGAGTCATCAAGGTAAAAATTTAAATTAAACTTTTCCTAATATTTAAATTAATAATAATTTGTTTTTTTACTATTTTTTGTAACTTACCTGATATGGACTTGGTTTGAACTTATTTTTTTAGTAGAAAACAAAAGTTTTGTTTATTAAAAGGCTGACTTTAATTGGTCACTGTGAACTTGACATGAATATTATTATGAGTGATTTGATTGGTTGATTAGCCAGCGGGTGACATGGAAATACATTCTTAACGCGAACGTACTTATCTGTATGTATAAAAGAAAGTTGTGTTAGTTACACTATTTATAATTCAAGAACGGCTAAACCGATTTGGCTAAAAATTAGTGGATAGGTAGCTTCGGTGGCCTAGTGGTACGCACTACAGACTTCCATTCCGTTTGTCGAAGTTCAAACCCCGCCATGTACCAATGAGTTTTTAAAACTTAAGTATATTTTCTAAGTGCCCTTATGGTGAAGGAAAACATCGTGAGTAAACCCAGATTCATTGAATTCGCCCTAATCTAGGTTTAGGCCTAGTTTACCTTCTGAGTCTGGGGTCAGATGGCAGTCGCCTTGCGTAAAAACTGATGCCCTAGTCAAATCCCCTAGATTAGGTAGCCGACCTCGATATCATCTGATATAGTGTGGAATAAGGCTAAAATGAAGAGGGGTAGGTTAAGCATAGGATAACGACATAGGATATTTTAGTCCCGTTCTCATGAAATTTCGTACGTGTATATCGGGTGGGTCTGAAAATCGATCAACATCTACTTTTCAAACCCCCTAATCGCAAGCGATGCAAAGTTCGCCGGGACAGATAGTCTATCATAAAAGTCCTATCTGAATTCGAATACGAATACCGGCCCTTGTTGGATTTACATTATAAGATCATGGACAGGCGAAATAATCACGTAAATCGAATACACGCTTAAAGAATACAAACACATACAGAATGTCGTGTAAAGCTTCTATGAATATAAAAACATTTTATTTTTAAATCTAGTAAGGTACTTTATTAACGCGTAAGGACTTATGTGTACGTGCATCGAGCTTGACGGCTTATTCATTAGTTATTTTGATTCTGTCAGTTACGCGTTCACTTGTGTAAAGATTATCTATAGTCTATTGAGTTATAGCCCGAGATCCATGAACTACCAGACCTTCATTTGTAAAAGTAGAAAGTTTCTTCAAAACTGGACTATACCATCACACATCAGGCATGAACAACTCAGCCACGCGACAGCAACGCACCTATAACATCTGTGGTGTCTATAGGCCATGGTTATCTCTTACCATTAGGAGAGCTGAGTGCTTGCGAACAAGTACCTACTCGGTGCTTGCCTTACCCCATAAAAATAACATAATTATTTTCCACACATTTTTACAAAATATCATAAATTTTAACTATATAATAGAGTAACGACATAACTCTTAGATATATAAGCGTTTTTTTTTATTATAAATGTTTAAACATTTTAATTGAGCAATAATTGTCTAAAACATATAACACAAGTATACAGATGGTTTTTTCTTTGGACTTGAATCAATCCGTAAAATTTGTCCCAGGATATTTATTTATTTTATTAAAATATACCTAAAAATCAATAAAGTATCATATATCCTACCTATTTTTTAAAATATTCGTTGCTAAGCCGCGTGGCTATTTTATAACTTCACCGTGCTTTGTGGACGAGCAGAGTGCTCAGCCCGAGAAATCATTATTTAGTTATGTGAGATTTCCAAGAGGTTTGCCGGGACAACGAACCTCGACCTGGTGCTGGTGGTGATTGAATGGGGGGGTTGCTATCTAAACACGAAAGCTTACGATTTTCATTTTTTATAAAATAACTAAGGTCTGGCAGAGCATGGATCACTTCTTACGCTATCAGCGTTAACTCACGGAGTGATCATTCTACCACACCCGATCCATCGACGTCTGCGATACGCTGATGTATGACAAACATGTGAATATTATCACGATGCAATTTAAGTTCGAGATACTATGTAACCCGACACCTTGAAAAATAATAATTTTAATAATAGGGGAGAAGCTGACTAGAAAAAGATTTGTGTCGAATTTCAGAGGAGACAACGAAAAATTCGTTGAAATGCTCAAAAATTACGAGGCTTTTTGAGCGATAATTGATTGAAACTTACCTGCATCTGAAACCAGGAGTCGAGGAGGCCGGCGGCGTGTGGAGCACCCCAGCGGCCGCCGCCCGGGACTATCTAAAACAATGTATTTTTTATTACATTATATCTTTATAAAGATAAATATCATCATCATGTCCCTGTCCTCAAAAGGGTAAAAAGATATACATATGCACCCACGATTAGCCGACGATATTAGTTCCCATGATGTGATAGTAACAAGAAGAACAAGTGGCCCGGGAATCGAACCCGATATCTCGTGCGTCAAAGTGTGATACCGACTCCACTCGACCGTTTAGTTTTATATATAATTAGCTAAAAAAACAATTAATGCAGCGTCACCTGGTGGCGAGTGTATATACCTAAAAATACCTGGTGGCGAATGTATTAAAGAAAAATATTGTCACAGGAGACTTTCTAAGCAAAACCAATGTTTTCTTGACTGTTTACCAACATTACATGGGTAAATGTTTAGTTATGGTTTTTACCAAGATTAAACGTTTAATTTCCACTTAAAATCTAAGCCATGTTTAATACCATACTAAAAATAAATACCATCGTCTCAAGTAGTGTTAACAGGGAAAAATAAGATAGATACAGAAAATTAAAAGACTAGTTGTGTCATCCACGTTTTAACTTAATTATTTTATTTTAAATCTGTCTGCCAGTGAAAGTTTTGTTAAAATCGGTCCAGCTGTATCAGAGATATAAACAGATAGACAAATAATACTAAAAAATACTGATTGGGTAATAAACTTACATATACATTTGGTAAAGAGCGGTTTTTTTAATATTACATACAGACACATCAATTTAAATTATTTGCATAGATTGAGTGGATGATCATACTTCAAGATACATACATATATGCACGCCACTTTATTTGCATTGTAGGCAGAGAATATGGAGAGCCAAGTGTCACGATCCCTACATAAGTGTCTAGTATCCCTACATAATTCTTCACACTCATAACTCTCTTCACACAAATACATCGGTTTCGGAGACTCTTGATACTACCCTCGGATGATAAGTGACCTATTTGGTCGTGGAAAAAAGACATACAGTTAACAAACTTAGGTCTCCCGGGTACATAGTCAGCCACATTCACATTATAAAACTGTTTCCTCAATCTTCTATTCTTTCCACATGACCGAACCATTGGAGCATGCCCTTTCTCATTTTTACACAGACATTTTATATCCCACTCTTTCAAGTTAGAGATTTTTTTAATGGGATAAGACATCGTTTGTTCGATCGACACGGGTCTCGTGATGGCAAGAGACAAACGGGGGCTACAGACACTTTATAAGTTGTAGGTACGTAGCTGCCCTGTGGTTGGGCTGTTACCTACCCTCCAGACCGGAATACGACGGTTTCATTATGGCGGCAGGAATAGGTAAGGTGGTGGATCCCTACCCGGTGTATATAAATAATGCTACATGCATAAAATAGTTCCTATTACCAAGGAACCATAAAAATGATAAAAGTAATAATATACGTAGAATCACTTAGCCTAAAAAATTGAGACTAGGGCGAGAGGCCGAGATACTTTTATACTCAGTGTTGAGATATATTTTGTCATTCTGAATGATTTGTTCGAATTTACAATTCTAAGAGGAGCGCCAGCCTTTGCTTGATAATATGAATGCGAACCAACTGTTCAAAACTTTGGTATTGAACATGAATTGTTAATATTTTACCCGTTTTTCCGTCTAGTTGTATTTTTAATGCTGCTCACACCAAAACCGTCTAAATTATTTCTTCTGCTTTGAGTTTTTCTTCCAATAAAAGAAAAAAATCGATTCTTCAAACTTAACCTAGATGGCGCTCATTTTTTAATAGGCTTCAAAAAGAGGAGGTTTGTAATTGTGTGTATGTTACTTTTGTTTATTTTATGATTTTCATCTCATCACTAAATGGATTTTGATGGTACTTGGGATGTATTACATAAATGTAAAGGAAATTAGTTCAGCGCTTTTAGAAAAAAAAACAAAATCAAGTAATTTTTTGCAGTTTTTTTTACTGTTTATAAAACTGTAAAAATTACTTGTTCGTCGAATGGAAAGACTAGTGGTATAACTCACTAAGACGCTCTTAACCTAGAACTTTTATTTGTAATTCTTGTTTGTCTATATTTAAATAAAATTATGAAGATGGAACAAAGGTAAAAGTGAATTCTATAACTAGAAATATATGTTACCTAACCACTATGTAAATGACTATTAAACAAAGAAAACTAAATTTGTAATATTGTTAAAATATTTTACATTCAAACATTTGGCTTTAAGTTGCCTATCGTGTATTATTTAAATATCTCTGTGTTAGCCAAAAGTGAGAAACTAATTCTTGATTAACAAGCTTACACTCATGGATCTGTTTAACTTTTAGACGTTTATCGCATCTCTGGTCGAACATAGTCGTTGTACCACTTTTGAGCTGGAACCCTAGATAGAGCAACTTGTTCTTATGAGTTTTTTCAGATTACCTGAAAAACATAACATTATCTGAGATTTGATTTATGCCCAATATAACAAAGGACTCGCCACCTGTCACATCACAGAACTTAAAGTTGTCGGCTAATCGTGGGTGCATATTTACTTTAGCCTAAGTCTTCGCGGATATGGGCATGACAATATTTAGTTCCAATATTTCTTAACAAATGTTGATAAAACATGGTGTGATTTATTTGCTGCTTTTTAATCCTTCAAAAATGTTTAAATTAGATAAACTTTTACAAAAATACGTAAATAAAAACAGAGACAAATTCCACTTTATTTTAAATTATCTTCAATTTACAGATACAATAATTAATAAGCTTATAATACCTTCCTCTAAGCACTTCTCGTGTTGAGGGAGATACTGGTGGTAATTCCTCTGTACGCTAACTAAACTTATTTTAGATACATGCTTTCTTTTTTCATTAACATAAAAAACGAAAGAGATAGAAGATGCTAGTCATGTCAAATTAGACAGAATACAATAAATTGTAGAGTTTTTGATAGTATTTTTCCGAGACGTAGACTAACCGTCTGTATAAATGTCACATACAAATTAATCTGACAGGACTAAAACTCTTTTGTCTTTTTCATTTACTTTTTTTAACCTAAAATAAGTTTAGTTGGCGGCAGCAGAATTACTAGCATTATAAATAAAGCGCCTAGATCGAAAGTTACGAAAATTATATGTCACATTAGTAACAGTCTTTGATGGTTTTCCAAACTCATAATGCCAACATGAAAAAAGATCGTTTTACATAATTATAATATACAGTGAAAAAACATGTATTTTTTAATCTATTTAATAATTAAATACAAAAGTACATTTTCTAAAAAACAATGTCTTTGAAATTTTTAAATTAACGATTATTTAAACGGCTCCACTAAACCAAATATACGGGTTTCTTAGCTGCACCTCCGTATATCTCTTTGTCCATAACAGGTGTGACGTTTTCATTCATAATATAAATAATACATATAAATTCTGAGACTTTTACATAATTTTGTGATTAGTACAACAATATCACATATTGTTATAATAGTTTATTCTAATAAATTCTTTGTTCTAATGAAGCCAATATAAATTCAGAAAGAGATAGCTAACAATCCTCTCTATTGTATAAGTAAGCATATATGGCATTATGTAAATACACTCTTATGCTTAATCAATAAATCTCATACGTTTGACATTACTTTCATATTCACAGAGTAAATAAAGTACAGATATTCTTTTAACGTGAGCAGCTTTAGGCTGTTAGAAATAAAATCATAGACCTTTATTTAAATAAAAAAGAAGTTAATTTTTTTTGTAAATATTTAGGAAATTGCTATTTATCATTAGTGTTTAGAAAATTAAAAGGTTTTTTCGACAAAGTATTGAAAATATTTTATAAGCTCCAAGTTCTATTTTTTTTAAGTGAAGTTTGCAAAATAATTTATTCAATTTTGTTTTAATATGGATTTCCGCACAGTAACGGCTGATTCAATCGATTATATTAAATTCTTATTATAATACTATTTTTTATATTGTTGAAAGTAGACGAACATCTTGATTAAAAAAAAAACATATATCAGCCATAAATATCAAATGATTAAATGAGAAAGAGACACAAACCCCCTCTTAGAGCCAAGGATTTAGAAAAAGGTTGACTGCTTTCTTGCCAAGCATATGTCAAGAAAACAAAGAATTTGGAGTTTTGGTGGGAACGCGGAACGGAGCGGTTCACTGTGAGATATTATTTCTCAAACAATGTGTTTTATTAGTGTTT